>JAOSBN010112506.1:0-10689 GCA_027563595.1 Erythroxylum suave
TAATTCCGTGTTTTTTGTAGAACTCTGCGAAAAAGTTTAGTCGATCTATTCAACCCCCCTTCTAGATCGCTTTCAATGCGTTCAAACAAAATGTCAAGTTACATCCAATAAGCAGCTATCGAAATCAACTAAACCCTGCAGACCCTCAGGGGGAGTAATGTAGGTAACCAAAGGTTCCATACAACATAAACTGCATTTTGCTAAGTAATCAGCTTAATAATTAGACTCACAAAATACAAGACCTATCTGTAGCTCCGCAAAATTCTCCCTCAGCGACACGAAAAAGGGGGAGGAGGAGACAATAGTAAACTCCATGCTTCAAACAAATCAATTTCAACATGCAACTTAATAATGCGATGACGTACAACAAACTCCATACCCGTACATATAGAATGCAACTCAGCCTCTAGAACAGAACCTCTCCCCGGCCATTGTGAAAAACTTGTTACCCATCTACCTTGAGAGTCACACAACAGACCCCCCGCACCTGCTCATCCGAAGTTCGAATCCCTCACACCGTTATAGTTCAACTTAGTCCAGTCCGGTAAAGGCGGAATCTACCTAACCCACCTGCTCTCCTACCTACCGAGAATAGGTGCCACACGCTGTTGTATCTCCCGGGCAAAGAAGAATTGCTTCATATACCTATAAACACAAGGCCGCATGTTGGAAGGTATATCAACCCCTTCAGTAAAGACAAAATTATTCCTCCAGTGCCACAATAACCATAAGACCACGCCAAACAAGACAGCCTAGTTGTGATTCCTACCACTCCAATATGTTCGTGCTAAATTAGTGAGCAACCACTGTTTTAAAGGCAAGGCAAACAAACCTTGTTATTCACTGGCTAGCACAAAATATTCCCATACCTTCCTTACCTAAAAATAATCACCAAAACATGTAACGTAGTTTCCACCTCCACTTCACACCATGGCATTTATCATCAGGGGCATAACTCTTGCAAAAGCAGAGACAATTCGTGGTAAACCTATCATGACTGGCTAACCACAAGAAACTTTTAACTTATTTAGGTCCACGCCAGGACCATACATGTCGCCATAGTCGGTCATATTCCACACCACCATCCTTTTCTAACAAGGTATAAGTAGATGTCACAATAAATACCCCACTTGGATTATGTAACCAAACTAGCCTATCTGATCGGGCCATATCAGGAATCATGTCCAAAATATGAACAATAATACTCTCCGGAAGTATTGTACGCAACAACACCATATTCCAAGAACCATCGATATGCATCAGCTCACAGACCCTTGCGTGCCGCCCTACTACGCCAACGCCCATTCGTGTAACAGCCTAACATCCTGTACCCAGGAATTAAACCAGAAAGAAATCATATCTCCTTTGCCTATCCCATTCACAGCCTCGAAAAAAAGTAGGCCATAGCTTAACTAATGCACTCCTTGTAACAAAACAGGATGGTTAGACCTTAGGCAGTTCATACAAGTTGCCTTCCCAACCATATCTACCCGCAAGGGTCTGTACCCAAAGAGAACCCCTCTCGGTCATAAATCACCAACAAAGCTTCAACATAAGAGCTTTATTCCAGATACCAGCTGGTTTCAAACCTCCTAGTCCACTGTGATCATTAGGTTGACAAATTTTCTTCCATCCTAACAAATTATTTCCACGCCTGTCTTCCGCAGCACCCCCACAGGAAATGACGTAACAATTTGTCAATTTCCTTTAGCATAGAAACAGGTAACAAACTGGTTTGCATAACATAGCTCGAAACGGCAGACAACACCGACTTAACCAATGTGGTACGGCCTGCTAAAGACATCTTTTTCTGCTTCCAACCAATCAATCTCGCTTTCATCTTATCCAGAATCGGTGTATAAAATTTCTTTTTCCCACGACCTCGTAGCACTTGCACACCACCAGCCCACCGAATTTACCCTCCTAAACCCCAGACATTGGCAAATATCCTGCTTCACACGAGCTGGGGTATTCATCGAAAAAATCACAGATGATTTCGATGCACCAACATGTTGGCCAGAACTATCATAAAACTTCCGCAAACAATCATTGATCACCTGTTCTTGCTGTACATTAGCCTCAGCAAATAAAAACAAATCATCCGCAAAGAATTGATGAGACACCAACCTGCCTCTCCGCCCCATTTTCACAGGTTGCCACCTCTTCTCCATAACAGCATCAGAGATAAGATGAGTCAGTCTCTCCATACATAAGACAAACAAGTAAGGCGATAAAGAGTCACCCTAATGCACTCTCCTCGTTGAAACGAAACCGTAGGTGAGCCATTGAACAACAATCTCATTGATACAAAAGAAGTACAGATACAGATGTGCTCAACAACCCTCCCATCCATACCCGCAAGCATAAGAGTCTCATCAACAAAGTCCCAGCTCAATCGATCATAAGCCTTCTCCAAATCTAGCTTAATAGTCATCCACCCCTGGCACCTAGTTTTCCTCTACATGGCATGGATAATTTCCTGAACAATGACAACATTATTAATGATCTGTCGACCTGGAACAAAACTCGTTTGATAGTTGCAGATCAAAGACCCCAAAACCTAACCGATTAACAACAAGCTTGGTAATGATTTTATAAAGAACATTATACAAACTTATTAGGCAGAACTGATGCATAGTCGATGGATTAGGGACCTTTGGAATAAGAACGAGAAAATTATCATTTAACCCAGCAGGAACCTTCCCTGTACTGAAAAACTCCCGAGCCACTTGCAAAACCAACGGACCAACCCACTCCCACTGACTTTGATAAAAAATCGGTTGTAAACCATCAGGACAGGGGCCTTAAATCGACCTATACTTCGGGCAACCTCATGAATATCCTCTAAAGACACCTCATTCACTTCCAAAGACACCTCACACAGATATGAGAACATATCACCCTGCGTAGCTAGCGGAAACGAGTTTATTATAGACAACACCCGACAAGTATCACCCTCCAGCGAATACAGCTCACGAAAAAAATCCACAGCCATATTTTGTAAAATGCCCAGGTCCTGTTGCTAGTGCCCCAAATTATCCATAAGAGACCTGATGTTATTTCCTCTCCTATGGGCCAAGGTAGACATGGGAAAAAAGTGAGTGTTTCTGTCCCCAAAATTGGTCAAGTTTACACCCTTTTTCTACCGCCACAAAAGTTCCTCTTGTGACAACACCAACTCATACTCCTTACGCATGCCCTCTTGCAACTCGAAAATATCTTCAGACCAGCCTCTATCAAGCCGATCATCAAAATCCTTCAACCAATAATGGCAGAAATAATAGTGCAAGGATCTTAATACTGAATTTCTCCACTAAATGAGTCCGTAAGTGGACTAAACCCAAATACAAGTATTTTATTTAAATTCTCCTCTTCTGAATAACTAATTCCTATGGGTATTTATAAGAGAGATACCCTGGCTAGTTAGACTAAAAAAAGGAATGAAAAACGTGCAGTAACTAACTAGATAGACTTTGTTTTTATACTCTTCTTATCTACTTGGATAGACTTCGTTTTCTTCTAGAGTAAGCAGTGGTTTTACTGCTATCAATGGTCCCCCGTGAAATTTCTCCTTGTCCTCAAGGGGAAAATTAGGAAATTGAGCTGCGAATAGATCATTATCTTCCCAGCTTTGATCATCCAATGGTCGGTTAAGCCATTGGATCAATAGTTTAAGTAAAGAACCTACAGAATTGGTAACCCATCGATGTGCTAACACTTGTGCTAGTTGGAACAATAATTCCTACGCATTGGAGAGTGGAAGAGGAGGTGGGTCAGTAGCCGGAGGTGGGTCAAGAGCTAGTCAGAGAAAGGAGACATGAAAAATTGGATGAATCCATGTCGGAGGCAATTCCAATACATAAGCAACCTGTCCTACTTTTCGCAGAATTTTGTAAGACCTAAAAAATCGTGGAGACAGCTTCTCATATTTCCTCTTAGCTAAGGAATGTTGTTTGTAGGGTTAGAGGCATACGAAAACAGCATCACCTACATTAAAAGAGAGGTCTCGCCTTTTAGAGTCCGCTTGAGCTTTCATACGGTCTTGCATTTTTTGGAGGTGAGACTGAATGATTTTAAGCATGTCATCCCTCTGTTGCAGCTACTGTTCTAGATCAACAAGATGAGTTTCCCCCTATACAAAGGGTTGTAGGGCTGGTGGGTCTCGTCCATAAAGGATTTTGAAGGGGGTAGTACCCGTAGAGGTGTGAAAACCTGTGTTTAAAGAAAATTCTGCCCAACATAAAAAGTTACTCCATTGTTGAGGTTGTTCATGATAGAAACAGCGGAGATAAACTTCTAGACAATGATTTACCACTTCGGTTTGTCCATCACTTTGTGGACGGTAAGCTGAGCTCATATGCAAGTGGGTTTTGCTAAGATTAAATAATTCTGTCCAGAAGGAACTAAGGAAGATGGAGTTGCGGTCAGAGACAATAGAGCGGGGTAAACTATAGAGCCGAACTATCTCTTTGCAAAAGATGGCAGCTAATGTACGGGCTGTATAAGGATGAGAAAGAGGAATTAAATGGCTGTATTTGCTCAATCTGTCCACGACTACTAATATTGTGTCAAACCCTTTAGATTTTGGTAGCCCAATGATGAAGTCCATGGAGATATCTTCCCAAACCTTATTAGGAATTGGTAATGGTTGAAAAGTACTGCTAGGGAAAGAGTTTGGTATTTAGTTTGTTGATAGATCAAACAATGTTGCACGTACCTTTTGACATCCCTAGGGAGTGATGGCCAATAAAAATTAGAACGAATTTGCTGTAAAGTTTTCAAATATCCCCCATGACCACCAGAAGGAGTATTATGAGCTTCTTCAAGCAAGGTTTGTTTGAGTGCTGATACATCTAGAATAACAAGTCTATTATTGTAAAAGAGATAACCACCAGCCAAGGAGAAGTGAGGTAGGCCTGTCGGATTGGTAGAGAGCAATTGAATTTGTTCTTTAGTGACTGGATCTTCTGCCAAGGCTATTTGTAACCCTTTAAAATCAGGCTGAATAAGCATGGTTAGTTCCAGGAAAGTGGCATGTGAGGGCTTTCTTAATAAAGCATCGGCACCTATGTTGTCTTGGCCTTGTTTGTAAGTAATGGAGAAGTCAAAAGGTAACAACTTCATAATTAAACATTGCTATTCTGCAGTAGAAAGCTGCTAGTCAAAAGGAATTTGAGACTTCGGTGATCGGTTTGAACTATAAAGTGCCTCCCCAATAAATAATGTCTCCATTTTTGTAATGCCAATACTAGAGCAAGGAGTTCCCATTCATAGGCAGACTTAATACGATTGGAATAGGACAGCCCTTTCTACTTTAATACAACTAAACCATATAATAAAAATCCTACTAACATTAACATGATAATTAAACTCCAAAAACTTAATTTATTAAAACCTCATAATTTATTCAAATCATGCTTAATTCATCGAAAAAATATGGAGGCCAACAATTTATGTACAAACTAATAAAGCACAAAACATTTCACATACTATAGTGGGCATGAAAAAAAATTCCCCAAGTTAATTTTACCAAATCATAATGCAATATGACATTTATATCCAATAATTTGTAAAGGAAAGCATGAAATCCAATTTGAAATAACAAAACAAGAAAGAAATAGGAGGAACATAACTAAGATTATAGTAAAAGATGAAAACCTAACTCTAACATCAAATTGGAAGAAGATTCAAACCAAGACATAAAAATATCCAAAATTCAAAAAGAAATTCATGAAAATGCATAAAAATAGGAAGGGTGGTCACAAATGGCATGAAACACCCAAGCTAGGTCACAGATGAGGTTTCATATGGAAAAGAAAAGTGAAAAAATGAAGTAGGGTAAGAAATAAAAAGGGTAGTTGTAGATTTAAAAAAGAAAAGAGACACATGGTTTATGGACACAGTTGTGTCCAAGACCATGTATATCTCTGCGAGTCTATTAGGATAGGCACTAGCATGTCTATATGATACATTTAGAATAGCTATAAGACACAAGAATATCCAATTAGCATGTAGTCAACGGGCCTTTTGAGAAAATTTGAAAATTTACAAGAGCAGACATAGGCACGTCTAGCGAGCTTATAAGTCAATAGGCCCCTATAAAACATAAAAACAACACAAAAGGATAGACACAGGTATGGACATTGGCATGTCTAATGATCATGTACACCATTAAATTCTTAAAAACTATAAATTTTTTTGATCAAGTAAATAAAAATAAAAGAATCAATTTAACAAAAAATTGTCCTTATTCTTGTGTTACCTTCCAAGAAACACTTGGTTAACATCCTTAGCTAGACGTGCCAAAGTATAATTAAGGTGGCCTATGGAGATTAAACTACTTCTTCCTCTTTAGGTCCTAAAAGTAGGCTACTAGCTATATATTTATAGGGTTATTCCAAGCTTCCTCCTCACCGTAAACAAGACATAACTTCAATGGATCTTTAGAAACAAAATCTTGTACAATATCTAAAACAACAAAATCAATTGTGTCCATAAAATAACAAGCATCATTATGCTCAAGCGAAGGACTTATGGCATTATATAGTTTAAGGTAACATCTTCTTACCCAACTTTAAGCACTAGTTTGTCATCGCTAACATCAATAATGGCTTTAGCAATGGCTAGAAAGGGTTGACCTAGAATTCTATATCCTCATTTATATTTAAGATCATAAAATCAATTGGGAAAAATAAATTTGTTCTCTTTATCAACTACATCCTTAATACTACCCCTAAGATAATTAAACGATGTATTTGCTTATTGAATGCTCATCCTAGTAGGTTTTGGTTCCCTTAATCCTAGATTCTTAAATAATTTATAGGTCATTAAGTTAATAATAGCCCCTAAATCAGCTAAACTTTTTTTGCAAACAAACTACCAATTAAACAAGAGATAGTAAAACCCCCTAGGTCTTTAAGCTTCTCGTGTAGCTTGTTTTATAAAGTAACTGAGCAACTCCCACTTAACATTACTATAGCTAACTCCTTCAACTTACTGTTGTTAGACAACAATTCCTCTAAACCTTGTATAATTTAGCATTTATGAAAGATCCTCTACAAAAGTTAAGTTGTAATGGAGTTGTTTAAAAAGTTTAAGAAATTTACCAAACTGATCATCCATGCAATCTTTCTTCAATTTAGTAAGACGTAGATGGTATGCTTGCATTTCTTGACTTTTGGAGGATGCTCTATGCCTTTGCTTTCTCTTAACTCCTTTTGTCATTCTTCTCTTCACTTTGGGTCTTGTTCTCAACTTACAATTCCTTTCCACTCCTATCGGTGACTTTCTTCATATATTCTTTAATGTTTGTCTCAGTGTTACTAGGAAAACTTTCATGTTGTCTTTCATAAATTAATTTTTCAAGCTAACCAATCCAATTCTCCAAGTCGTGGATAGATACTTCTTGATTCCTTAGTGAAGTTTTATTAGCTTGAAATCTCGCCACTAAAGTTTGGATAAATTTAGTCATGAGGTCTTCCACACTTAGCTTCTTTTCCTAATGTGGGAGTTGTTGAAATCATACTAGAGGGTTGTTCCTTTGTTATCCTTGATTCTCCCTAGAGAAATTTGAGTGATTCTTCTATTCCAAATTATACATATTACTATAAGGATTATTTTAGGATCTCAAAGCATTTCCCATGCAATACACATGCTTAGGTTTTGTTAAAGCCTTCACTACTTGACATTCTTGACCTATATACCCTAATTTGTACACCTTGCATTACATCATTTGGAAATTTTAAATATTTATAATTAATCCATCTGTCTCTTTACTTAAAGCTTCAACTTAGCCTGTGCCAATACTATAACTACATCTACATAAAAAACTTCAATTTTCTTTCTAGGTTTTGTTTAAGAAGAGCACCACTAATAGTTGTTTATTGCCATGTTCTCAATGAGATATTGAGCTGCTTCTAATGTTCTGTTATTCAAAGTACCCCCATTTGTTGCATCAATAATTTTCCTAGTGTTCTATTTTCCTTTCGTCTTAATCTAATGTTCAAAGTCAGGAATCTATTGATTTAACTCTACCTCTTTAAGTCAGGTCCCTCAAAGATTTCTAAGAATCCTTTAAATTTCTGGATCTTTTTTAACTAAGTTAGATGGATTTTCTTGGTTTATAAATTAACACGAAGACCTACAGAAGTGACAAACCACAAAAGTTATCAAAATAACTTAATAAATTATAAACAAAAAATAAAAAAAGTGATAATTATTAGACTAATAAAAATAGGATTTTCCTAATATTATTATCTCTAGTAACAGTTCATAATGGTTGGAAACCTTCCTTTTCTTGATCTTGATTTGCATAGAAATTTGGAAACTATGGTCCTAGTTGATCCAAAGAGACCTGAATTCTTGCGGATGTTATAAAATTACTTAGCTTAGATCCCTATGATTAAATTAGGTACCATCTTATTTGAGCCCCTTATATAGCTTCTTCGATTTCTCGATAAAGATAAATATAACCAATGGTGGTTCGAATGAATATAGAACAAATTTCTTTTTTTATAATCCTTACTATTAGATAGTGTCCATAAATCTCATGATAGGTACCCAACGATTCGTACTGAACTTCGATGGGAACTTCTCTTAAAGTAATAATACGTTGATCTAGTTGCTATCGGAGCCACGAAAGACTATTTAAATAGATTCTTTTCTACCGATATGCTCCAATTACATCATAGAAATTACAAAAATAATGGTTCTTTCATATACTTATCATTATTATCGTCAATGATACACAAGTTCCCTACTTTATAGATCTTCAAAGACAAATGCACCTATCAAACTAAAGTGCAATGATAGTAAGTATCGAGTGGTGTTCCATAGAGACTATAAGTACTAGTAATTACCTCTTTTATACTATCTAACTGAAAAAATAAAGTGATGGTTTATTTAAAATAGTAAAGCTAAATTAAGGTTCAACATCACATAAAGATTAACAACTCAAATAAATAGTATCTAGGGAATGAATCACCTTAAGATTTCCTAAGCTATTAATACTTTATCAGGCAATTTAATTAAAGATCACTGGCTCATGGAAATTCCTATTTTATTTTTATATCTTTCTTAAGATTAGCAACACCTAATTCTAGTTTGAATAACTAAAATCTATTTCTAGTTAAAATCTCCAAGATTGCTTTAACTGATTTGTAGATTTCACTATTAGGTTTGACACTAATTTGGTAGATTTATGTCAACATATCTTTAGGTTTATATGTAACTCCTTTTAATTATGCTAGATCTATTTATACAATAGATATCTGAATCTCAATTGCATGAAATCATAATTCAAATAATACCCTGAAAATATCAATTCAAGGTATAATCAAAACACATAATTTAATTTAATGAATAAAAATCTAATTTTATGGAATAAAGAATCAATTCACAAAATCCATTCTAAGGTTCATCTCACCTAAGCACTAAACAAATTTAGATCATAAAAATTGAAACATTTTAAAGAATTAGAAGAAGAATTCAAAATAAGAGAATTCATTATATATCTCCTCTCTCTAATAAAATCTACTATAACTTTGATGGAAATACGTTCTCTATTTGGATCTTAAAGTCAATCTTCATTTCTCTATCACTTTAAAGTTCAAATTGTGTTTGAAATGCGAACTCATTTAATTCGCTTCTTATTTTCCTTCTATACTTCAAAATTAAGGTTTCTTCACTGAACATCGTTACCCATTCGACCTTATATAGTGATCACACCCCTTAATATCACTTCAAAACTCAATAATTGCATAGAAACACTGCTATAACAATTTACACAGTTTGTAAACACGATTGTGTCCATTACCACACGGGCATGTCTAACCTTAACACTAATGGAACAATGTCAAACCTATACATGGTTATAGGGACTTACACAGCCTCCTACATGGCCATGTCTAAGTTTTATATAAATGTTTCCTTCACCAACACGAATGTATCCTTAAAAAATAGGTTCAATTCTTTAGTTTTCTAACTCGACTCCTTCTGAATTCTTCTCCTTTCAATCTATAAAGGCAAATATGACCTAAAAATTTATTATAAACAAATTTAAGTACCAAAAACAATAAGAAATTTTAAATAAAAAAATGAACAAAATGTAGGATTAAAAATATAATCTATTAATCTTTTACTATTCGCTATCTCTTACGGTCTGGAATACACCTCATCTAAATTTCATCTTTTATAAGGTCATTTAGCAAAAGTTTCTAGATCAACAAACAGAAATCCTTTATAAATGTTATTATGTCTTTACTAGGTGGTCCACCAAATGTTTAGAGAAATTAGTTATATCTACTTTAGCTCATAGTTCCTCGTCCCTTGACTTAATATAATATATAAGGGACTTACACCAATAATAGGAAATTAGAATTCCTCCAAGCATATCCTTTGTGGCTATTACTCTATATCCATAAAAACAGTATCTTAATTTGCATCCATCTCTTTACTCTCCTTCTCACTCAATTTTGCTTACATGTTTGTTCAATTTTAAGATAAAATCGAGGTAGGATATCGAAGTTGTAATAGCCCAGATCACCTGCCTATAAATACTGTCAGTTTTAGGCTTTGGGCTTTGGGCCTAGCCCAACGCTCACAGTTTTACTCTTCCCAGCCCAGTAACAATGTGAAAAAACAAATCAAAAAGATATCAAATTGTTTCATGAAATGGGGACAAAAACATTA
>JAOSBN010112526.1:0-10687 GCA_027563595.1 Erythroxylum suave
GAGATTGATAGCACTTATGTTGTCATAGAAGATTGGAATTTGATCTTCTTGGATAGAATAATCTTCTAACTGATACTTTATCCATAAGATTTGTTAACAACAGCTTGCAACTGACATGTATTCAGCCTCTACAGTAGATAGAGCAATTGAACTTTGCCTCTTGCTTGACCAAGAAATTTGATTATGACTAAGAAAGTGACAACCTCCACTCGTACTTTTTCTATCAATCCTATCCCCAACATAATCAGCATCATAGTAGCCAATTAACCTGAAATTTTTACCTTTCTCATACATTAGGCAAAGATCAATAGAACCTCCTAAGTATCTCAATATTCTTTTAACCACAATATAATAAGATTCTTTAAGATCTTCTTGAAACCTTGCGTACAAACAAACATTAAACATTATATCAGGTCTGCTTATAGTTAGGTAAAGCAAAGAACCAATAATTCCTATAAAAAGAGTTTGATCAATCTTCTTACCAGCTTTATCCTTAGATAAGACAATTGAGGGATGTATAGGAGTTGACATTGGTTTAACATTTTCCATTTGATATTTTGCTAAAAGTTCTTTGATATATTTTTGTTTATGAATAAAAATCTTTTCTTCAGTTTGTTTAATATGTAAACTAAGAAAGAACTTTAATTCACCCATCATACTCATTCCAAATTCACTTTTCATAAGAATCTCAAAAATTGAACATAACTTTTTAGAAGTTGCACAAAAAATGATATTGTCTACATATATTGCATAACAATAAAATCATTTTTAATACTTTTCCTAAATAAAGTTTTATCAACTTGACCTCTAATAAAGTCATTTTTAATCAAAAATGTAACTCAGACGATCATACCATGCACGAGATGTTTGTTTCAATCCAACAAAGCTTTATGAAGTTTATACACATAATTGGGTTTATCAATGTCTTTAAAACCAAGGGGTTGTTTTACATAAACTTCTTCATCTATAAAAACATTCAAAAAGGCACTTTTCACGTCCATTTGAAATAGTTTTATATCATGAAAAACATCATATGCAAGTAAGATCCTAATAGCTTCTATTCTAGCTACAGGAGCATATATTTCATTATAGTTTATACCTTCTTGTTGATAATAGCCTTGAGCTACTAATCTAGCTTTGTTATGGGATTTTTTCCTAATTCCTTTAGCTTATTCTTGAATACCCATCTAGTTCCTATAATAGATTTATTGGATAGTTTAGGGACTAGATACTAGACTTTATTCCTAGTAAATTGATTTAACTCCTCTTACATAGCTAAAACCCAAGCTTCATCTTGAAGAGCTTCATCAATTTTCTTAGGTTCTAATTCATAAACGACAGCTACATTGGCCTCTCTCCTAAACTTAGATCTAGTTCTCACTCCTTTTGATGTTTCTCCTATAATTAGGTTCTCTGGGTGAGAAGATTTATATCTCTAGTCTTTTCTTAAGCTAATATTTTTTGAAATATCTACTATTTTATCAGATGGATCGTCTGGTGGTGAATCGTCTAGGTTACTAACTAAGGGAGAAGATAGAGTTTTATCATCAGAATCGTCTCTCTTATCTAAATGAGAATCATCATCAAACTTTACTTGCATAGTTCTTCAACAGATTTAGAAACAAGATTATAAACTCTGTAAGCTTTAGAACTAATAGAATAACCTAGAAAAATTCCTGAATTGATCTTAGAATCGAATTTATCTAAATTTTCTTTTGTATTCAAAATAGTGCATTTGCAACCAAAAGGATGAAAGTAAGAAATATTTGGCTTTCTGCCCTTCCATAACTTGTATAGAGTTTTATTTAAAATAGGTCGCAGAAATACTCTATTTTGAATATAACAGGTTGTATTTACAGCTTCTACCTAGAAGTACTTAGGAAGATTCATTTCACATAGCATAGTCCTTGCCATTTCCTGAATCATCCTGTCCTTTCTTTTTATAACTTCATTTTGTTGAGGAGTTCTAGGAGCAGAGAAATTATGGAAAATTCCATTCTCTTCACAAAATATTTTGAATTTTTCATTTTCAAATTCTCCACCATGATCACTCCTAATTCTAGCAATAGAAATTCCTTTTTCATTTTGTAACTTTTTGGATAAAACTTTAAAGCATTTAAAAGATTCATCTTTATGAGATAAAAACAATATCCAACAAAATCTAGTAAAGTCATCGACAATCACAAGACCATACTTCTTTCGTCTAAGACTTACTGTTCTAGTTGATCCAAACAAATCTATATGTAATGGCTCTAGAGGTCTAGATGAAGTTACAATATTCTTAGACAAAAAAGATGTTTTAACTTGTTTTCCTTCCTGACAACTCTCACAAAAGAGATCTTTGTTGAAACTTATCTTTGGTAAACCTTTTACCAAATCATGTCTAACTAATTTGGAAATATGTTTAAAGCTAATATGACCTAGCTTTTTGTGCCAAATCAGTTTTTCATCATCTTTTGATATAAGACATGAAATATTTTGGCTTTTCAAATCGTTTAAGTTAATTTATAAAAATTGTTTCGTTTCTTGGTAGAAAAGAATATGGACCTGTCTTTGTTTTTAACTAAACAAGAATTTTTATTAAAGGATACTTCAAAACCAGAATCACATAATTGACTTATATTGATTAGATTATACTTTAAACCATCAATTAGGAGAACATTATCAATAGATGAAAAGGAATCTTTGCCAATTTTGCCGATCCCAATTATTTTGCTCTACTGGTTGTCTCCAAAAGTTATTTATCCTCCTTGCTTATGTTGGAGATCTAGGAACACAGATCTTCTACCCATCATTTGTTGCGAGCAGCCACTGTCTAAGTACCATTGATGGTGGTTGCTTTTCCAAGTAAGGAGATCTGCACTATATATTATATCCTTCTTAGGTACCCATATTTTCTTGGGTATTTTGGGGTTAGTCTTATAAATATTCTTTGAATAATAATAAGAATACTATTTCTTTTTCTTTCTATTAGGAACAAAATTTTTATTATGAATAACATTACTATTATGAATAGTATTTCTACTAGAAAAGCCTAAACCACTTTTATCATCTAGATGTCTATAACTTCCAATCATATCATTCATCCTTTTTGTACTTTCTGCAAATTTTGATAAGTCTGCTGAAAGAATATTAATCCTTTTTTTTAGCTAATTAATCTCCTCATATCTATCTACAGTTACTTTCTTTTTCATATTGTCTACTTGCTTTGTAACGTAGACGTTTTCTTCTTCTAAGAGTTTTGTGTCCTTAGAATTTTCAACAATCTATATTGTTTTAGAATAGCATGTGAATCTTCTAACAATTCTTAATAGGCATGCTGAAGATCATTAAAGTCAGAGATTACGACATCATCACTTTCACCTTCAGCTACCAAGCATATATTTGCTTATTCTAATGATTCCAAGATTCAGATTCAGACGAATCCAGATCTTCCCATGTTGCCATCATGCACTTTTTGTTTTCTTGACTCTTCTTTTGTTTTCTTTTAAGCAAGGGACATTCAGACTTGTAATGTCTTAGTTTATTACACTCATAGTAGATGATAGAGTTTTTCTCATTCTTCGAATTGTCTTTGCTAATCTTTTTGAAAGAGAAGTCTTTATTTCCCTTTGTTTTCTTTTTCCACATCTTCTAATTTTTCTTGAAATGAAGGATAGTTCGTCTTCATCTTCACTTAAATCTTGATCAGATTCATTAGCATCATCATTCTTGATTTCTTCGATCTTTAATGCTTTTGAAGATGTACTTCTTCTTTTTTTGCATCTTCTGATTCTTCTGACCAGCCTTCAATGCAATGGATTTATCCCTTATGGGTTTATCTTCTATATCAAGCTCTACTTCATGGATTTTCAGTGAATTAAGCAATTCGTCTAGATTTAGCTTGCTTAAATATTTGGCCTCTTGTATTACTATTACTTTGGGTCTCCATCTTTTTAGAAGACTTCTGAGGATCTTTCTAACATGATTTTGACTATCGTAGATTCTCCCCAGAGCTTTAAGTCCATTAATAATTGTTTGGAATTGTCCAAACATTTGATCAATAGACTCATCATCTTTCATCTTAAACAACTCATACTAATGAACAAGAATACCAATCTTGGATTCTTTCATCTGGTTTGTGCCTTCATATGCAAAGGCTAATGTGTCCAATATTTCCTTTGCAGATTCGCATCCATGAACCTTATCATATCCGCTTCTGCTTAAAGCACAACTTAAAAAGAACTTGACCTTTGAGTTTAATTAAATGCGAGCTTTCTAATCAGTTGACCATTGATCATGAGAGATGCTTTTTCCTTAGAAGTCTGTTGGAATATGTGGACCACTTTTAATGATATCCTAAAGATCAATGTGTGTGGATTTTGTGAAGAGCCGCATCCTATCCTTTTAATAATGATAATATTCACTATTAAATGCAGGGGGTCTTGAGACGGAGGCACCTTCAGCTACAAAAACATGTGATTCAGTCATTGATCTTTGTCCTCACTTTTTAATAGTGTTTCTTGGAAACTTGCGCTCTGATACCAACTGAAGTAAATCACTTGTTAATATAGAAATCACGTATAATATGTTAAATACACAAGAAGGGGGTTGAATTGTGTTAAATCGTCTTTAATAGTAATCTTTAAAATCTTCTTAATTTTCTTGAAAAATTCAGACGATTCCACAACAACGCACTTAATTCATTTAAAGTAATGCAACATCAGAAATAGTATCTATTTTTCTAACAATAAGAAATTAAAGAGACAAGGGTTAAAGAATATGACACCTCAATTTATACTAGTTCACCCTTAACCTTTGGGCTACGTCCAGTCCTCAGAGCTTATCTAAGATTTCACTATCTCTTTCAACTTTACAAGTATTATTTCTACTCCTCCAGGGCCTCTTCAGGTCTCTTTCACAAAGTATTCTTTATTTGCTATCTTAGCCACTTCAAGCTCTAACCTTCCTTTCTCTTGAAAAGATATTGTTTGAGCTTTCTACACTTACGTCACAGGTGTTCTTGATCTCTTTCTTCCTTCTTTTCACTTAGGACATTTTTATAGTATACTTACTTGATCATAGAATTATTTTTTTTGTAAGTAAAGTAAAAGTCATTTTGTCTACGACTACAACTGATATTTATAGTCTAATTCTCTAATGGTATTCTTGAGAAAAATGCTCGTGGAATCTTCAGAGATCTGTTATTAGTTGAGTCCTATAACCAACTCCAACTAACTAACTGACTTTGTAAATTATTCTTCAATTATATCGTCTTGATTTAATTTGTATGCTTTGTCTGGTGTCTTTGTTTCATTTTGTGTCTTCGCTTCATCCTGTGACTTTGTCTTAGTCTTGTAACTTCATCTTAGTCTTATGACTTTGTTTTGTCTGGTGACTATACTTAATCACTTCGTCTGGTCCATCTTAGACTTCGTCTTAGTCAACTTTTACTTGAATATTGTCTTGATTTGATGATTTGTGCTACTTACATTTATCTACGCACTTAATAAACTCATCAAAATAGTTCACACACTTCTTTTAATATTATTATTTGGCTTTCATCAAAATCAATAGAAGAAGTGAAGTCTTCTTGACTTAACATTTGTTTCTTCTCCTTTCTTGTTTCTTCTCCATGTTTGGGTTATTGCAAACACCAAACCCTTCCTTGATCACCTTAGAACACATAAAGATGGAAGATGAAACAATGTGTAAGGGTGTTAAAACACCAAACTTGATGAATTCAAGTAGATGTTCAAATGAAAGACAGATCAAGGTTATCTTGCATTTATGTTGATTTATACAAAAATTGCATAAATTATATGAAGATAACTCAAGAACTCTTCTCACCCTCTCTAGAACTCTTCCAGAGCCCTTATCAACTCACTAACGTGTGTAAGAATTGATTGAGCATCATGTACATAAGTAAAGAACTCGTTTATATACTAATTTGTGCCCTCTGTCATGATCGTGGCCATTGGCTCTTTTAAAAAATGGGTTTGCCTTCGACCACAATCGTGGCCTATTTAAATTTGGCTATACACATTATGATTTTCATCCAATCTTTTGTCCATGTAACCTTTAGGTTCCTAGTTATTTAAGGCACTTGAATTAACTCTTAATTCAATCAAATCATGAAGGGTTTCATGATGCCATTTGTAGAAATATAAGTGGATTAACAAACGAACTCTTTGATAGTTAACTATCCAACCTATGAACCTTTCTATAGATAGTTGTCGTGCAATTCATCCTTTCACCATACTATACCCCACTTGGTTATGAGTATGGGCTATATGTCAACTCTCACTAGACTAACTACGTCACATCTAGTCCTAGTGATATTAGTTCTTTTCCTAGGATCTCATTACTCTATGTGTCATTGAAGACTCTCTTCATGACATATACCTGCTTTAGCCAGAGACTCCCGAGTAATGACCCCGACAAAAGGCCGCAGGTATCATCTCCTTTTATTAGGAGTGGTGAATCCTTTATTGGCTACTGAATTATCTTCGAATACCAACAGTTGTACCTAATCGCCACCCTAAGAGCGATCTCTTCTTGAGGTAATAAGGAATGATGTTAAAGTATAGGATTAGTATCTAAGATATCCTTTAGTACCTCAAGTCTAAGGATATGTGCACCATTGCTATAATGAGATTAATCATTGACATTCGATAGATCATTCATATAATAATCTCATAGCGGGTTATCCGATGTACTTACTACCTTTAATAAGCATCCACATGTTAACTCTAAACATATCATGTTTACAGTTTTTGAAATCATTAAATCAAGAAGTATAACATATGCTAGTCTGTTTGGATTAATATGTCCTGCCTTATTAATCCTATAACTAGGGATTATTTAGATACTAACATAAGTGCACATGATAGAAATCTTATTATCATGACCTCATCATGATTTCCTTCATGCTATGTTTTGTATTATGGACTTCTATTAATTTGATTTAAGATCAACATCAATTCATATATAAAAGAATATCAAATTAATGAAAAATGCCTTTCATTTTGTTAATCAAAATAAAGTCAGTACAAAAGCGCTAAAGGTGACTTCCTTTAGAGCACTACTTTAGCAATCTCCTACTTGTACTAAAGCCAATCGCCTTTGTATCTAATACCATAGGCAAGCATATAAGATTTAAATTTCACTTGAGGAAGTGGCTTAGTCAAAGGATTAGTGATGCTCTGATCTGTGGGCACTCTCTTAATCTTCACATCACCTGTATCAATTATCTCTTTGATCAGGTGATATCTCCTGAGTATGTGCTTGGATGTCTAGTGAGACCTTAGTTTCTTGGCTTGAGTAATATCCCCATTATTATTACAGTACAACAATATTGGGTGTACTATCCTAGGAACCACTCTAAGTTCCATAACAAACTTCTTGATCCAAATAGCTTCTTGATCTAAATAGTTTCTTTTACCACTTCGGTAGTTACAATGTACTTTAAATTGGTTGTCGAATCTGCAGTCATCTCTTGTTTGGAACTCTTCCAACTGACTGCTCCTCTTTTCAGTGTGAAAACGTAACCTGATTAGGATCTAGAGTCATCCTGATCAGATTGAAAAATAGCCCTTGTATGCCCTCTCACTACTAGATCTCCATTTCCATATATTAAGGATACATCCTTAGTCCTTCTCAAGTATTTTAGAATATTCTTGATAGCCACCCAATGACCCTCACTAGGATTTGATTGATATCTGCTCGTAACACTTAGAGCATACGATATATCGGCTCTTGTACATAACATAGCATATATGATTGATCCTACTATTGAAGCATACGGGATTATACTTATGTGAGTCCTCTCATCTTGCGTCTTGGGACACATAGATTTCGGGAGTTTTATCCTTTGAGTCATGGGAAGAAACGCTCTTTTGGACTGCTCCATGGTAAACCTATTTAGCACTTTGTCTATGTATGTTGACTATGAAAGACCTAGTAACTTCCTTGATCTATCTCTGTAGATCTTTATTCCCAATATATAAGTCACTTCTCCAAGATCTTTCATGGAGAAATTCTAGGACAACCAAACTTTGATAGATTGCAAACTTGAGATATCATTTCCTATTAGTAATCATCCATATATAACACAATGAATATGATAGCACTCCCACTAACCTTCTTGTACACACAGGTTCATCAGGAATTTGTGAGAAACCAAAATCTTTGATTTTCTCATCAAATCGGATGTTCCAAATCCTAGATGCTTGCTTCAATCTATAAATAGATTTTTTAGGCTTGTATACTCTTTTTCCATCTTTAGATACGAAGCCCTTAAGTTGTATCATATACACATCCTCAATAAGGCTTCCATTTAGGAAAGCTATCTTCACATTCATTTGCCATATTTCATAATCATAATGAGCAGCAATGGATATTCTTATGGATTTAAGAATGGATATGGGGCTAAATGTCTCATCATAGTCAACTCCTTGTCTTTAACGATAACCTTTAGCGACTAGCCTCGCTTTATAGGTAATCACATTACCTTCCATGTCGATTTTCTTCTTGAAAGTCCACTTGCACCCTATGGTTTTTAATCCTTCAAGTGGATCAAACAAAGTCCATACTTGGTTTTCATACATGGAATCCATTTTGGATTTTTGGATTTCATGGCTTGAAGCCATCTTTTAGATTCTGAACTCTTTAGAGCCTCTTCATAGGTTGCAGGCTTATGATTCTCTATGAACAGTACGTTATTTTATTCACTTACGAGAAATTCATAACTCTCTAGAATGTTGCGTATCCTACTTGACTTATGAATATTTTGTGTGTCAGAAGGTTTAATTGTTGTTGCATATCTATGGACAACAATTTCAGGTTCAGGTAGTTAATATGCGTTTGTTTGAGCATCATGAACTTCATCAAGTTCAACTTTGCTCCCACTGTCTTCTCTTAGAAGAAACTCTTTCTCTAAAAAGACAGTATACTTTGAGACAGAAACCCCTTTTGCTTTAAAGCATTATAGAATTGATATCCAATTGTTTCCTTAGGATATCCTATAAACAAACATTTATCATATTTTACTTCAAGCTTGTTTGTTTGAATCCGCTTCACTTAAGCTGGACAACCCCAGACTTTCACATAAGAAAGGAAGGGCCTTTTGTTAGTCCATATCTTATATGGAGTAACTTCAAATGCCTTGGAAGGAACTCTGTTTGTCACATGAACAATAGTGTCAAGTGTATAACCCCAAAAGGATTTTGGTAGATTTGCTAAGCCCATCATTAGCCTTACTATATCCATCAAAGTTCGGTTTCTCCTTTCATCCACATCATTATGTTGCAGTGTGTAAGTTAGAGTCCACTGGGATACTATCCAATTATCTCCGAGATAAGTTAAAAATTCCTCGTTCAAGTATTCACCACGTAAATCTGATCGTGTCTTAATACTTTTACCGAGTTGTTTCTCTACTTCATGTCTAAATTGTTTAAACATTTTAAATGCTTCAGACTTGTATCTCATTAGATACACATACTGTTGGACCCTGAACTTTTCTTAGAGGAGTAGAATTAATAAATGAGAAATGTGGAGAGTTTTATATTTTTACTTTGGTGCTTTTAGTGGATAAGAGATTTTGAAATGAGAAGAATAAAGGTGAAAGTTAGAAGTAGAATGAAAACAAAAATGAAATTGAATTTGTGTAGTAAGTTGATAAAGAATATGTACATATGTATATGTTCTGTTGATGGTGTTCATTATTAATCATGGATTAAAATTTCACTTTGGATGATATTGATTTGAAATGGAGATGAGAATGAGGAATAAATGAAGTAGAAAATGTGATCTTGGTATGAATTGTGTTAAAGAAAGATTGGGAAAATCTGAATTAATCTAGGCTGATTTAGACAAATGTGCCCTCTAGAAAGTTGTAGATCTTTCTTTTAGCTTTTCAACGATATATAGCATGAAATTTTTGGACATCTGAGATGAAAGTTATGGTCCTTATAAAGGAAGATGTATCTTCTATCTTTTCGCTTATTCTATGTTTTGCTTCTTCTATGTTTTCATATCGTCTGTGATGACGACACATCGTCCGTGATGACGTCATATCGTCTTGAGAGTTGCATCGTCTTAAGTTGACTTTACTTCGTCTTAAGTTAACCACCTATCGTCTGTGTTTTGCTTCGTCTACTTTCTGAAGTAAATGAATTTCGTCTGCCTTTTTGCTTCTTCTACTTTCTGAAGTAGACAAATTTCTTCTGCCTTTCTGCTTCGTTTACTTTCTGAAGTAGACAAATTTCGTCTACCTTTCTACTTCGTCTACTTTCTAAAGTAGACGAATTTCGTCTGCCTTTCTGCTTCGTCTACTTTCTGACAAAATTTGTCTGCTTATTGCTTCGTCTGCTTCTGGCATTCGTCCGCTTATTGCTTCTTCTGCTTATGGCATTTGTTAGCTTTCTGCCCAAGTGATCGAGACTTCTTCTTCTGTATACTGTTCATTTTGTATCGTCTGGTTCATCTTTGACCCTCTAGATGATAGAATTCGGTCCTAAGGTCTTCAAGAAACTTATAGACCTATAAGTCCTCACTCAAACCAGCTAACAAGGATCTTGATTCGATACCTATAACGAAAGTTATGCCATTTGTCCCGAGACAAGTTTAGCATGATTGAGGACAAAAACATGTTTGATTCTTTTGGCCATAACTTCTTCTCTAGACACTCAAATGACTTGATTCTTGA
>JAOSBN010112537.1:0-10687 GCA_027563595.1 Erythroxylum suave
TCTGCACCTGTGTTGCTGAAATTACCTTTGACAACCAGATCTCGTTAATGGCAGCTTCGAGCCCGGTGTACAACAATCTTAATAGCCCAAGACATTAGACAGGTGATGTTAGTCGCCGCGGTCTGAGGCGAGTGTTTAGATCGCTCAGAGGGATGTGTTGAGTCCAGAGAGAACCTTGTTGCATGGGGTCAAGGTACCGTCTCAACGTTTGCTGCGTGCTTCGGAATGCTGATTCTTTTCTTGAGTTACACTATTTGGACATAGAGGCGCGATGGAGTTTTCTTTGGTGATGTTGCCTGTTCGCTCTTGCCGGCGACTCACCAGAAAGGCATGGATGGATCCGAAGTTCTGTTTCTTGTATGCGGAGATCTGAGCGCTGTCGGGTGGATGTCATTGACTCATATCGCTTCGTTGAGTGTTCAGACAGATTGCTTCGCCTTTGGACGAGGTTGGCGTGGATGTCAGGCTCTTTTGTTGATCCTCCGAGTGATGCACTCTGTATGGGATGTGATTTAGTGCTGACATTGTTCTGAGCGGCCGAGTCGTGCTGGTGGCTGGTGCTGTCTCCGTGTCTTCATATCAGCATCATCAACGGATCACATCCGGTTTTCTCTTTTCAGACCCTCATACAGAGCTGCAGCAGCCAAGGTCTTTCCATCTCTTGCAGCCACTTTCCATAGATCTTTCAGTTGGCATATCTTCAACGTGATCTTTTCTCCGTGCTCCCTCAGTCCCGTCAACTTCCCTTTCAGCCCGTCAATCTCTTCACTCGTCATCTTCTTCCTCGCCAGGAAGATTGGGATAAACTCGTCACACCCTCCTGGACTCGGATAGATGCCTTGCTGGAGGTGGACTTCGTCGTTGGCGTCGTCTTCTCCTCTTGCTTCAATCGCAAGTTTCGATAGATCGACCAATTCGTCCTCTTTGATATCTAACCCGGTCTCCTCCTTGATCTCCTTCGCTGCAGCCCCGCCAAATGTCCCACTGTCGTCGATCATCCCGGCCGGTAACTCAACGAAGCTCAGGCTGCCTGCTGGTATTTGCGGCTGGACAGTCAAGATCACATACTCCTCCCCTCCCTCAGCCTGTAAGACAATCAACATGGCTACACTCCCGCCCCTCATAAAGATAGATCCTGGAACGCGTTCGCCCCCGTCATTGGTCACTTCGGCTTTGAGCTTGAGGAAACCAAGACGGCCACCGCCGAAGAAGTCACATGATTGGACTGTTATGGAGCGGAGCTTATAGGAGTTTGTGTGAAAGGGGTGGGATGGGTTGGACTGGCCTGAGAGGGAATCTGCGAGTGCTGACCGCCAAGTTTTGTATGGGATGAAGGATTCAAGAGTTGATCTTGAGAGGTCTGGCGGGAGTGTGACCTGGATATTGTCGTCGTCTTGGAAGCTTGTCGTTTTGGACATGGTTCTTGTAAGGGTCGCTTGGAACAGTGGTGGTCTTTGCAAAGGTGGACTTGTGTGCTTGAGACACCCTGTCAAAGTACGCGATAGCTGGCGACGACGGGTATGTGCACGCATCAGATACCCATATAGGTTTTAGCGCGTATTGTATGGTGTAGCCTCTGAAGATGGTGAGCACTGTTGTTGTACTCACTGAATCGTCTCTGATAGTGACGTAGGCATGCCTAGCAATTTGCCGAAGTATACCGGCAGATCGCCCACGCCAACGCGGTTTCGCTAAAGCTTAACCATAACGGCTACCTTTGAATGAATCCTTTGATGCTTTTCTTATACATGGTTATAATCCCGTATCGCCAGATTCCGAACGAATGATCAGAGTCTAATCTCTATTCATAGCAAACTTCTTGCGAATTGTCAATCACGCCACCTCAACACAGCCTCAACATGCCCAGTATCACATCCTCCGGCACAGAAACAACATTCTCGCTCCGCGACCACCCAAATACATACTTCCACCTTCGCCTGACCACCCTTCCAACGACTCAAGCTAGGCATTCTTTTGACGCCATCACTCTCCGACAGTACCTCAGCTCCGCCCTAACACAGTCCTTCGGCCTCACAGGCTCAGCCATTGCCGTTGACATCCTCAAAGTCGAACGTCGGGATGCATGGTTGAGCGTGCAAAGTGAGGATACTCACATGCTCACTGCTGCGCTCGGACAATGGAGCGGTGCAGGAGGTGTTGCACTGAGAATTGTTGGGAGAGCGGCTTGGTTGGGTGGATTGAGTAAGGATGGGAAGGAGGATGCGTGGACACTGGAGAGGTGAAGTTGTTTTAAAGGATCTGCATTGTCCCAGAGAGTCGGAGAACGACGACAGAGTGTCCTAGATGGCTTATGTGCTGGTTCAGGTGATGCTTAAAGGTGTGGTCAAGCTATGGGATTCTCCAAAGGTCACCGTCGCGTATCAACTTGCCAGAACTCCAGCTTTTATCCACAACTGTCAAGGAAAGCGGCAAAAGGATCCATGACCATATGACTCCAAGCGTCACACGGTCACAAAAGCTTTCGCGAGGTCCTGCTCCCCATCTGGCTCAACCTCATCCCTGTCGTTACTCGATTGCCTCGGAGGCTGACCCAGATCCTTCAACAGAGTCGGCATCGGACAGATCTTCAATTTGCGCCTGGCTTGCTTTATTATGGAACTAATCTTCTGCACCTTTGATACGTCTTCCTCTCTTCAAGATTTCCTTCACGAAGGGTATCGTGTTCAAGTGACGCAGAGAGAACACCGAAGCAGATTTCGATGTACCAGTAATGAAGTGGAAGGCTACGTGTGACTAACACTACAGGCAATCATCACCACTGAACACGTTCAAATCAAGCAGGTTTGCATCAGTTTCTGCCCCTACTGATGGCCTATACCTTTCACCGGGCGAATGTTTGAGCCAGCACTTAAATACTAGTTCACATGTCATATATTCAACTATTGGTATACATGTTCAATACGAAATCGTTTGGACAGTCCAGATGAGCACAACATCTTTTCTGTAAGTATACTTGAGCAGACCCGGAACATCGAACGCTACTTCTCCAGAATGCATCTAGCACGGCAGAGATTTGCTACAAGCTACTCACCACACCTTGGTCCGGACATCTTCGGTCTACGAAACTCCTCAAATCAATCGACAAGTTGTGCTTGTACCCATCCGAGAAAAATAGCTCATGGACGTGTCTTCGAAATCTACCGAGGTTTGGTGGTAATGTGCTTGTCGTGCCTGGCCCTGTTCAGCACGAGCCTCGTAAAGTGCACGTACATGTCATCAAGAAGTTTATGCATATTTGCCCGGAGCATTGTCCAGCGCCGTCCACTCAGAGCAACGTACTCTGTGGGTGCAAGAACAATAAGGTCAATGCAACCAAATCGTGAAACATCGATGCCTCACACGTTGCCACTCGTGGCATCTACACTTGGTCCGTGGATCGCACTATGAACGAAGATTGCAATAAATGGTCTTGCATCATTGAAAACTTAGTGTGATGTGACCATACTTGTACCTGATTGCCAGACGCTCCTCTCTATCCTCTTCGACATACTTGCCGTCCGTCAGGAATGGAACTCCATTTGGCATCTGATGCTCTTCTAGAAGCAGACGAGGATGCCCTTCAACTTCTACTCGATGGCCCGGCTCTCCAGCCACCTGCTGGCATAACACCAGACTACATCGACCGTGGTGGTTACCATGACGTGATCTATGCTCTCTTGGTCATCTGTGGAATTGTTGCAACATTGTGCATGGTTCTTCGCGGATATGCAAGATGGAGCAACAAGCAAGTGAAACTACAGGACGGTACGTCGGGCTTATCCTCTTTACTTTGTCGACTGACCTGTGACAGGTCTCTTCTTTGTCGCTTGGGTATAGGACATCCGTGCTCAATAGACACTGCAGGACTCACACAGACACAGATTCTTCACGGAGTATTCCTCTACCTCCTTTTCGGGTATGCGATCTTCCCGGGGTTCGCCGTACATCAATGGAATGTCCGATTAAGAGAAATCCCAGCTCTCCTTCAGGTCAGTGTCTTGACGTTGAATCCAGATTGGCGTGTTGCTGACAAGCTTGAAGCATATCTGGATCGGATCGATCGTCTACGGTCTCGATGTGATGTTTCTAAAAATCGCCATTCTTCTTGATTGGATCCAGTTGTTCTCACCGACTGGGCACCAGAATACCATGGTTCGCACCATACAAGTCTGGATCTGGATAAATGTGATCTTCTACACAGGAGTCTTCTTCAGCAGTCTCTTCCAGTGCATGCCAGTAGAGAAGGTATGGAATCCGCTTTACGTGGGTGGACACTGCCCCATCGATATCAATTTACTACGAATGGTCTCCGGTGTCCTCAATGTCATCTCCGATATAATAATCCTCGTCCTACCGCAGAAGATCATATGGAGTCTTCAGATGTCGAAGCGCAAGAAAGTTGTGGTTTCACTACTTTTTGCGGTTGGCGTATTGTGAGTCTTCGCTGTACGCATTTGTCGAATAATGCTGACATAGATCTGGGAACAGTGCTTGCGCTGCCGTCATGGTTCGGCTATACTATTCGTATAGAATGTGGGTCTCTCCAGATTTGCTCTACACAACATCATTCGTAGGGTGCTGGACGATGGCGGAATTGACAGCTGGATTTCTCATCGTTGGTCTGCCTGCTTTGCCGCAAGCCGTCAGGACGATTATGGGCATAGAGTCAGTCGATACTGTCATCAGACGATTAGGCATCTCGTCCCAGAAAGACAGACGAAGTGATCCAAGCCCTCACAACACCTCTCTGGCAAGACGATCGATACGGAGGAGGAACCATGCACTCGATGAAGATGAAGAGGATGAGCTTGATATTCTGGGTCAAACCAGTGTGCAGGAACTGGGAACAATCTCAAAGGCAGTACGAATTTCAATCACAACCGAACCGAGATCCGGAAGCTCGATTTCGTTGACGAATTGGTGAATATATTGTAATGGAGTAATGTTTTGGTTCGCCATAGGAGTCTGGACATGCCTGGACCGTGGTCCAAACACAGAGACATCTAGATATTACATATGACAGACACTGCCATTCTAGGTCAGTAGTGACAGTTAGTGATGGAGGACTCTACCAGCAACATGCTCAAGATTCGTCACTAACTTAGTAGTCAGGTACAGGTACGGACAAGATGCAGGGTTGAAAGGTTCCCGAGAGGCGCTCGGAAGTGTGCAAGGGCCTTTGTGGCGCGTCATCACGGCTGAAAGCGTGCAGTGATTCTAGAATCTCCAAACCTCAACCACGTCAATGCGTGCGCCCAAACATCGGTACCTGCGTCTCTCCCACCCGCTGACAACTTCTATCGTTGACGGTGCACGCACTCTGATTCCCTGAGATCTTACTGCTACCACGATTTAGGCTTCCATCGCTTTCGTCTATTCTCTATTCACACTGCTCGTACGCAATCTAATCTCCGACCGAACCATGCGATAAGTCCCCAGGTTTCGGCATCTGCGCTACGCCTGCGGAATACCACCGATCTAGACAGCCAGCTTGGCCTTTCCTTGCAACAATCTGTTGGATTTACCGCCATCAGCAAGCGTCGGCAACTAGACACTATACATCGCTCGTTCACTCCTTACTTTTCAACCTCCAAGATATCGCGAGATGGCCGCCGTACTGGGAGGCAATGGCGACATTGGCTTAGGGCCGGTCGGCCAGTTCCCTCTTGAGCAATGGTACTTTGAGATGCCTCCGTGCACAAGATATTGGACCACGGCTACCGTCGTAACGTCAATACTGCTACAGTGCAAAGTCCTGACACCATTCCAATTGTTCTACACGTTCCGCGCAGTCTACTACAAGTCGCAGGTAGGCCACCACCCAAACCTTCTGGGAAAGCAATGACAGTGACTAACACGCCTCACAGTACTGGCGCCTCCTCACCACGTTCATCTACTTCGGTCCTCCGAGCCTCGACCTCCTCTTCCACGTCTTCTTCATGCAAAGATACAGCCGATTGCTCGAACAGGGCAGCGGCACCTCCCCGGCCGTCTTCTCGTGGCTCCTCCTCTACGCCACCACGACCCTCCTTGCGCTCAGCAGCCTCACGACCGCCGTCCCGTTCCTCGGGTCTGCCCTGTCCAGCACCCTCGTCTACATCTGGTCCCGGCGCAACCCGGACACCCGACTCGCCTTCCTGGGCGTCCTGGTATTCAACGCCCCATACCTCCCTTGGGTCCTCATGGCGTTCAGCCTCTTCATGCACGGGACCGTACCGAAAGATGAGATTCTGGGCGTCATCGTGGGACACGTCTATTACTTTTTGGCTGACGTCTGGCCGGGTTTGCACGAGGGCAGTCGGCCGATGGATCCGCCTGAGTGGTGGGTGAGGATCTGGGAGGGGAGGAGGCAGCAGGACAGTGCTGCGACGGGCGCGAGGGAGATTAGAGAGGACGTCGTCGCGGCTGCTGCTAGAGGTGGTGAGGTCAGGTGACATGAGTGACGTGATATGAAAACGCGGTGGGATATGACGGTTATGCTAGACACTCTTATACATGGAACGAAAAGATATGCGCAACCACCGCTCATAGATGTCATGACTCCAGTGCTTTCATTCTACATTTGGAGACCTTTTCGGCTTGCGCTGTGTGCAGAGCCCCCCTGGTCGATGTGTTTCGTTCGTGCTGTCGTTTGCTCTAAGGTGCAAGCGGATTGCGGTAAACGTATGAAGAACATTTGCATTAAGTGGAGTGAAGGTGAACGACGCCACCAGCAGACGACAGCCCATAGACATCTACGCCGACTCCGTCCGATGCAGTACCAGATATGCATCCACCCAAGATAAACGCCCCAAGTCAAAGGGAATTCTCGATCGAATCACACACTGACCTCGCCCTTCTCCTCTTTCACCTCCGGTTTCTTCTTCTCCTTTCCAACGACTCTCTTCCAGCCCATCCCTGTGGCCGCCACACACGCGAGCCCCGCGCACGCGACGGCGAGATAGAACGTCCTGGCGATGGCCTGGTTGTAGCTTAGCAGGACGCCCTGCTGGATCGCGGGAGGGAAGCTCTCGACGTAGTTGGTGGCGCCGGCGTCGATGACGGTCTGCGGGTCGACGGTGGGGGCGTAGACACTCAAGGCTTGCTTGAGGAAGGCGGAGAAAACGGTTTGGGCGAGGCCGAGCAGCACGGCGCCGCCAAAGAACTGCGACCAGATCACGATGGACATGCCGGTTGGGACCTGGGGTTTGGACAGCGCGGCTTGGACGGTGTTGATGGGTTGTTGGAAGGCTAGGCCGCGGCCGGCGCCGCTGAGGATCTGGTAGCCGATCCATTTCCCGGTCGAGGTGGAGGGGTGGAAGGTGGTCATGAGGCCGGTGCCGATGGTAGAGATGGCGGCGCCGGAGAGGGCTAGTGGGGAGAAATAACCTAGTTTGACGGAGAGGGGCCCCGCGATGATGGCTAGGACGATCTGTGAGATGAAGGAGGGGAGGGTGTCGACGGCGGAGTTGGTGGGGGTTGCGTGTTTGACTACCTGGAACCAGAGTGGGAGGTAGTACCCGATGACGATCAGGGAGCCGAAGAAGAGGAACGAGACGAATAGACTGGATGTGATGATGTGTTGGCGGAGGAGGGAGGCTGGGAACATCGCCCTGTCGCCTTGGTGGTACTCCCAGACGGCGAAGACGATGTATGTCACGCCCGAGCCGACGAGGAGGCCGATGATGGTCGCACTGGACCAGGGATATGCGGTTCCGCCCCACTGGAGAGCAAGGAGTAGCATGACTGAGGCCGGTGCGAAGAAGAGAAAGCCGACCAGGTCGAAGTTTTGTAGGAAGTTCGAACGGGTGATTTTGGGCTTTTCGCCTTGAGGTGGGAGGCGGACGGCGAGAGTGCCGCCCACAGAGGCTGCACCGATCGGGAGGTTGATCCAGAAACACCAGCGCCAGGAGGCGTGTTGGGTGAGAACACCACCAATGAGTGGTCCGATGAGCTGGCCGAGGGCGAACATGCTCATGATGACGCCCATGATGGTTGGACGTTGATTAGGGTGAGTAGCAGAGTTGACGAGGATGAGACAGCCGCTTGAGACGCCTGAACTTCCCATACCTGCTATTGCTCTGCCAATGACAAGCATTCTAGAGGAGGTTGCAGCAGCGCAGAGCACTGAGCCAAGTTCGAAGAGGAAGACGAAGACGAAAAGCGTCAGTTTGAGAGGGTAGAATTTGTACATCTTGCCGGTGAGTGGCTGTAGACAGGAGTTGGCGATCATGTACGCCGATCCATACCAGCCGACATTGGCAATGGTGTGGAAGTCGTCTGTGATGCGCGGGATTGCTGTTGACAGGATTGCAGCGTCAAGGGCGATCATGAGACAGAAGAATAGAAGTGCCAGGAACAATGTGTACAGCTTGAACCCTCCGAGGTATTCGGCTTCTCCCTCGGCAGAGTCATTGCTAGCTGCCTTCGACTGAGGCTCATCATGACTATTGCTGCTAGCCGATCTAATGTCTTGTCTCATCGATTTCTCAAAATCTTCTGAAGGGGAGGGAAGCGTGTCGTGACTTGATCTTCCCATGTTGGCTGTCAAACGCTAAGCCTGAAAGTAATATGTGGTGAGAACAACAACGATGAGGATGTCAGCGACATCTTATATCCTCGAAGACTGACTTTGCAAATCGCATGCTTAATGATGTTCATGATGTTGTATGCGGTAGGTCGGACACGGACATCTCTTCTACCCCGTACCCGATATCACTTAACCAAATCCAGCCTGTGTCAGAATTACATGCATTCTCGACGTCAGTAGTCTATCCAATTGCCCATTAATTCATGCCACGTTGGATCATCGAGATTGCCAAAAAGGTTTTCCCCAAATGCATCTGGCGGGTTAGTGTCTGCTTCTTCTGACGCGACTTTCATGTCCAGCCAAGCAATAATATGCTCGGCTTTTTTCACATAGATGGCGTAACGCCATGGTGTGTAGTTTGGAAGCGTCGAGATTTCGTACTGGTGAATATCCTGATAGAAGTTCTTCAGTCTTTCTAAGGTCCCACGAACATCGGCTGTGCGTCGGGCGTACTGACTGTCCCAGTTTTCAGATTTGAAAAGTGACAACCTGCAGAAAATGACCATGTATTCGATCAAGGACATCGTGAAGCTGAATATGAGACTAGGATACTTCTGAGGCGAGAATGCAAGAATGATGTCCATCATTTGGTTACCTGTGTCAACGCAAGCATGCAGGGCATTTAGCCGGTCGATATCATCACCATTGTCAGGAGCGTAAGAAGGTTCCAGAAAGCAGAGAGAGTTACTCAATATTTCGGTCTCGATTAAAGGATTGCCTTGAAGCGAGGAAGGAAGATTCTGTTTGTAGCGTTGTATCTCATCCCGGAACATATTTCTGTAAATGCTGGTCGAGATAGCAGGGCCGGAGTCGAGTTGCAAGTATTTGCCAAAAATGCGATGGAGCTGAACGAGTTCGATTAGAAGAATATCACTCTCGTACTCAGCAGCGAGCTTGAGATCCTTGCACATGTCATCAGTATGTTGAGTGTATCTCATAGGATCTAATCGATTGAAGGTTAGTGCTGCCTTTGAAGTCATGAAATAACATCCCAACAAAGCTCTTTTTTCATCCGCACTGACGTTCAAAGTGATGCTGTCAGTACCGTGGACCATAGCTGCAGTATCGCTGACAATTCTCAGCTTGTCTTGAGCTCGCACTGGTTTGGCCACACCCAGGTCGACTAATAAAGCCTGGCATAGGTGCAACAAGATCATCATGTTGGGACTGTAGTGAGAGATGTAATGATGCCTGTTTTCGAATTATCAGGATGCGACCTAACACTGGCTCGCCTGGTAAATTATGGCTTACCATCCTATCATTATGAGAAGACCTTGAAGAAGATCGACACTTTTGCTAGCATTGACAAGCATACGGTGACCAAGTGCCTTCATCAGTTCATCATTCAAAGTCTGTTGAAGCATTCGGTAACGGTATGCTCCTGAATAAATGCATGCCCAGTACGAGAATGGTCGCTTTTCTTTGAACACCGCTGCTGTGACATCCGGATTAATGACGACAAAGGGACATTCCGGGAGCATGTTGTTGCGGAACTCGGCGAATATTCTCCTTTCGAATTCTTCCTCCAAGTAGACGGGACAAAAGGGTTCGTTCAGCAGGTGAGATCCATCTTTCCGGCCTGGGGCGTGCGGGATAAACATAGATGGCGATCCGGAACGAGCGATAGGCTGCATATCAGCTGTCCAGGAACCGACAACATCGGTGGTCCCACGACTGTCTTCTGGAAACGGTGGAGTAGGGGCTGCAGCTGCTGGAACATTAGAGCCTGCTGCTGATTGGATATTGTGGGTCACGGGTGAATCCGAGAGCTGCTGTGATCTATGGCTGCCATCCTCGACCACAGACTGGGCGGGCGTCAACAGTGCACTCAGTTCATTGACCCTATCCTCAAGCTGCTTCACCTTAGTGTTCTTCGTCCGCTGCTTCCGTACGACTGGGACCGGAGTGATACACTCTTTCTTCAACCGATGACAACGTTGACATATATTCTGTGAACCATCCTGAAGTGGAACGCATTTGACCTTGATCTGAACGCAGTTTCGACAGGCTCTATGGGAGGTATGGCCGGTGACAATCATCCCTGGCGCTCGTGTCATGACTGAGAGAGCGGCAGTAGCTCAAGACAGTTCCGGATAGCAATGTAATTACGGGCCGAGG
>JAOSBN010112558.1:0-10686 GCA_027563595.1 Erythroxylum suave
TTTCAGAGCCTCTTCAGGTCTCTTTCACAAAGTATTCTTTCTGCTAACGTAGCCTCTTCAGGCTCTCAGTCTTTTCTTACTCTTACTAGAAAGATAGTGTGAGCTTTTGTTGCAGTAAGATTAGCTCTTTCAGTATCGCACTACAAAAATCTCTTTTGTAAGTAAGCACTCAAAGATCACTGATATCGTATATTCATTAGCCCGAAAGTTTCGACTGAGACTTGTATTTATAATCTCAGTCTTTAACTGCTTCTTGAACCTTGATAACCGCTTCTTGAATCTTGAGAAATGTTTCTTGATTCTTGAAAACCACTATTTAGTTGAGTTCCGTAACTAACTTCAACTAAGTAACCATCCGTTGTATATCGTCTGTGTCTTGCAATTCTTCTGTGCTTTGCGCTTCTTCTGTGTTTTGTACTTCGTCTGTGTTTTACGCTTCTTCTGTGTTTTGTGCTTCTTTTGTGTTTTGCGTTTCGTCTGTCTTTTGTACTTCTTTTGCACACTTAACACACTTGTCAAAACGTTCATTTGTTTCTAACATTATTATTGTTAGTTTGTCATCAAAATTAAAACATCGTAAAGTCCTCCTGACTTAACATAATGCATGTTCAATGACAATCCCTGATATATTTCCTTAATTCGCTTCTCATATTCAATTAACATCATCTTTCAATCATTCCTAATACCTAATACACTTTACTCAGTTTAATCACCACATTCATCATCAACTAGGTTCATTCAAGATCTCATTTAAGCTTAAATACATCATATGGAAGCACCCTAGCATTGATTGGTTCATACATCATTCAAACGACAACTCTTTCTCTCTATAACACCACGATTGTGACAAAAACTTCTGGGACTTGCCACAATTATGGTAGTCGATCATGACATAAACATTTTCTTGCCAGGCCATGATTGTGGGGTGAGGACCACGATTGTGCCCTGCATTTTCTTCCTTCATTCGCATGAATTTAACATATATAGTTACATCAATTTCACACTAAATTTTCTAGAATCCATATCTACTAATGAAACATCATTTCATAGTAACTAAACTTCTAAATTGATTTCATTAAACTCTCAAATCTCTACTCAGTTGATTCACCATTTCCAACTTCATCTCATCATTCATGAAATCCTATCTCTTTCCATAATATATCTCATTCATAATGCATCAAATAATTTATTTTCATAATTCATCATTTAGGATTTATGAGATCTTTATTTCTACCTCAAATACCTATTGAAAAAATTCACAAAACAAGTCATACGAGGTTATTAATCATAACCATAAAATAGGAAATCAAATATGTCCACATATTCATCATCGTTCGGTTATTATACCAAATTCTCATTCCAAGAATATTACTCTAGCATCTTTCTTATACTTCAAATTTCAAATTCATTGTACCTTTTCTTAATTTATAACATTTACATAATAACCTATAATCCATGTTTTCACACTCTCCAACTAAGAATACAAAATACATATATTCATTCATTAATTCTCTAGCTAAATTATCAACACAAAATTATGACCTAAACACTTCTCTTTATTTATCAACTTTCTACTCTAATTCAAGCACCATTTTCAACCTTATTTCATTTAACAAGTATCTTTAATACAACTCAAATCTATTGTTAATCATAAGCACAGAATCGGTCATAATTATATCCATTTATTCTTAACATTTTTTATTATTATCACACATCATTCACACTATAAATGTTGGCCCTGAATTTTTTTTATTTAGTTAAGCATGATTTAAATGAATTAGGAGGTGTAGATGATTTAGTTTTTGGAGCTTAATTATTGTCTTAATGTTAGTAGGATTTTTATCATATGGTTTAGTGGTGTTAAATTAGTAAGAAAGAGTTGAGATAATTTTGGAAGATCACTTAAGTTTAGAAACCAAGAAGTATTAAAAGAAGGGTAAGATGGACTTTTCATACTCATTAAGGGTAAAAAGGGGAAGAGAAATTTGTGTCTTGCATTTGGAGAGGAAGAAAACGAAAATTGAAGAATGGAGAAGAGAGAGTTGTCGTGTGAGAGAAGAATAGAAGAGAAGCTATCTAGGTTTTTACTTTTTCTTAGTTCTAGAGAGTGATTTTAGAGTTGCTCAAGAAGGGAAAAAGAAAGAGGAAGATTAGAGGGTACATTTGAGCTAAGAAACTCATTGATTGGTGGAGATTCAAGGTAAGTTATGTTTGAACATTTGGATTTTTGGAAGAGTTTTAATTTGTGAAACTTAAGAAATGCATGGGTTTAAGTAATCTAGGATTAATGTTATAGTATGTATTTTTTTGAGTTCTTAATTTGGAAGTCCTATTGAAATTAGGATATTGGCAATATTGAATGAAATCAAGAGAAGAGACTAGAGGAGCAAGAGGAGAGGCATCATTGAGCTATTGATAAGCAAGGAATTCAAGGTGGGTTGCATTTTTATAATTGAATAACAAGTCATTAATGTTTCTTCGAAAATCAAGAAAATAAATGTTTTCAATTGTTTAATAAATGTGCATTTATTGCTCTTGAATGCTTTGAGAAAATGTAATATGGTTGGCATGTGAATATTGTGTGATGATTTACGAAAAGAATGCAAAAATGATTTTATTTTCTTATGAAATGTTTATGAAATCACTTTTTGAAAAACATGCCATTTTGGGCAACACGTTTACAAGATATGAAATACATGTTATGTGGGATTGGTTTGGTCCATTCTATTCATCAAATGCACTCTGACTCAAAGCTTCTCCTGCCTACCCGCTAGTGGCACGAAGCTCCTTTCAGGGCTCCCTCATGTTTATGACTATGTAAAACCACTATATGTGTTTGTGTTAGTTTGTTTTGTTCATAACTACACAGGACCATTTTATGGGAATGTGTTAGCTCGTTCTATTTATGGACCACCCAGACCATTTTGATGTGCTCATGTGTTGACAAAATTATTGAATTAATGAATGGTGTTGCTTATAAGTGATTGATAATTGAGAATCGGGAAATATGTGTTCAATTATGCATTGTGCATTATTAAAATGGTTTTGCTTGTTATAAATTATAAGGCTGCTACCCATGAGCTTTAAGTTCACCCCCCATTCCTTCCCATCTACAGATGATGAGCAAGAAATCGAGTGATAGGGTTTAAAGGCATTACTCCGGATTTTTGTTTATTTTGTATTCCAAGTTCGCTTTTGTAAAACAAGGCTTTAGTTGCATTTTGAGTAATTTGACTTGATGTAACTTTTGTATTTTTGATCATGATGTATTAAGGCTTGAAATGCTCATTAAAGCTTTGTAAACTCTTATCTTTGATGGAAATGAAAAATGATTGTGTTTTTATTCATGATTCTCAAAGCTTGCACATTTCATTTATTTTAAGCATTCATGAGGGTAAAGTTTGGGTGTTTTGACCTCTAGGGCAAATTTACATTGATCTTGGTTGAATTAGATAGAGTCGTCTTCTTGGAAGTGGTAGACTATCTCTTTAGCTTTCAAATGATATGAAGTATAAAATTTTTAGAAATTATGATTGGAAGATATGATCTTTACAAATTAGTAATGCTACATAGGACTACTATAGTGAAAGATGTGAGTTTGATGTATATGAGGGATCAATAGAGTTGATGTTGGGAGTTTAATGAAATCAATGTGATAATGGAATTGTTTGAGGAAGTGATTTTGGGAAGATTTAAGTGAAAATGGTATGGGATGTTTGGGTTAGGGATTTCAGATTAGAGGGTTTCGCCGTAGCGAACTTTTTCCGAGAGATTTTTATACCTCAACATTAGACTTTCGCTGTGACGAAACGTTTAGTTTGTCGCAACGAACTTTTCTCGAGAGTCCCTAGGAAATTCTTACTCATTTTGCAGTGGCGAAACATTTAGTTTGTTACGGCAGCCAACTTCTCCCAAGAGTTAGTTAGAATTTCACTCCTATTTTGCCATGGTGAAACATATAGTTTGTCATGGCGAATTTGTCCCAAGAGATCATAGGAAATATTCCTTAGTTTTGCTGTAGCTAACCCCGCCACGCTAATGCTGAAGATCTTGCTTGTAAACTTGAAGTTTAGATTTCCATTTCGCTTGTTGTCACCTGACTTTTGGTGTCAATTTAAAATTATCATTAAAAAGAAAGTGAGGAAATGGAGTGGAGGAGCATAACTTAGTTATGAGCAAGCTTCAGCTATTTAAACATATCTAAATTTGTGTAAAAGGAGACTTTTGGGATATTATTAGAATGGAGGTGAACCGATGGGGGTTTATGGAGATAACCCTATGAGGGAAATTCACATGCTCACGATCTTTGTCATCCGGAATTGTTGGGCCTCGAAAAGGTGGTCCAACATTCATGTCGTATAAGAGCAACTAGGTTTAAATCTAGGTTGGGGACTAGGTTTAAAAGTATCCTAGGCTTTGAATGAGTAGATTCTAAGATGTGAAATGAAAATGCATTGTTTTTCAATGAACCTCATACATTGTTTTACTTGATTTGAAATTGTTGTTTTTGAAGCATAAACTAAAAGTTTTTCTTTTAACATTTTCAATTGAAGGAGTAAAAATGCTGCCTGGAAAAAGAACTCGAGGAGCTCAATCTAGATCTAGCTCGCACCGAGGAAGTAAGGATGAATCGTATGTCCCGCAAGACGCGGGGATGCATGCTGCTCCTGATTCTGAGGCACCTAGTGTGCAGTATGAGGTGCCACCACCTCCTCCTCCTATGCCTAATATGAATCCGTGGTTCTTTCAAGCCTTCGCTCAGGCTTTCGTATATGCCATTGGTTAAGGTTGCAAGCTCCGATGGAGAAGAGTGGGCAGTATGATAAGCTCCGCAAGTATGAAGCCATGGATTTCAATGGAACTACAAATCTGGAAGAGGCTGAAGCATGGTTGAGGAGAACCAAGAGAGTCCTGCTTCGGATGAAGTGCTCTAATGAAGAGAAATTGGATTACATAGTGAGCTTACTACAGGCAGATGCACTGCATTGGTGGGAATTAGTATATCATAGTTAGGTTATGCCTTTGGTGTTATCTTGGAAAGATTTTGTGGAGGTGTTCACGAAAAAGTATCTCTCCAGGATTTATGTGGAAGAGAAGGTCAGGGAGTTTCTAAATCTCACACAGAGGGACATGAGTGTGAGTGAGTATAAACTGAAGTTCACTCAGCTTTCCCGATATGTGGCTAGCATAGTGGCGAACGAGGAGGACAAATGTCATAAGTTTGAGGGAGGACTTCATTTGGAGATCAAGGAGAAGGTACTGATCCATGATTCTGTGACTATCAATAGTTGGTAGATGCTGCACTTTAGGCTGAGAAAATGGATAATATCAAGCCTGAAGTGAATAAGAAGAGGAAGAACCGTGAGCAGTCTTCCAAGAAGGGAATGAGGGCTCCAATGCCTGAGAAGAGTACAAGGAGCTTCCACACTCAGAGTGAGGTGGGGAGTAGTGCCTGTAGTAAGAATTAGAAATCAAGGGCAGCTTTGGCGCAAATCTCAATGGTGGGAGGCCCTACCAGGGTGGAGAGGAGTAGGTACACAAACCCTCAATGTGAGAGTTGTGGGAAGTTTCATAAAGGAGAGTGCTTCAAGCTACTTGGAGTGAGTTTTAGATGTAGGGAGAAGGGACACATGATCAAGGAATGTCCCCAGATGACAAAGCAAGAGGGATCGCACTTGCAAGCCCCAAGGAGAGCAGAAATAGTGGTAACCAGGCCAGTCACTAAGGTGGACAGTTTTGGGGCTTCAAGGAAGGCTATTCCTCCACGAAGGCAAAAGGTTGAGGCATAAGCTAAGGTATTTGCTATGACCAGAGAAGAGGCTATAGCCGCACCTGAAGTTGTCACATGTATGGCACGTTTACTTAATTCTGAAATATATGTTTTAATTGATTCTAGTTCCACGCATTCATTTGTTTCTGCAAACATGAAATTATGTGAAGTGAATTTGGTCCCCTTAGAAGATCCATTGGTTGTTAGCAGTCCTTTAGGGAGGACGGTAATAATAAGTCAAGTGTATAGAGATTGTGAACTGGTTATTGAGGGTGCTAAACTGGTAGTGGATTTATTGTCGCTAGAACTAATGGGTCTAGATGTTATACTGGGTACAGATGCTATGGAGAAATATGGTGCAAAGTTAGATTGCAGTCTTAAAGAGGTAGGGTTCAATTTTGGTAATGGAGAGAAGGTGACTTTTAGTGGAGACAGATGAATGTCGTCACCTAGAATGATTTAGCTTTGTTAGCTGACAGGATGATGAAAAAGGGGTGCGAAGCCTTCTTGGCACATGTCGTGGATACCAACGGGGATGAAAGGAAGTTAGAAGATTTTTCGATTGTGAGGGAGTTTCTTGACGTATTTCCAGAAGACTTACTTGGTGAAATTGAGTTTACTATCGACTTGATTCCTGGTAGTGTACCTATTTCTATACCATCGTATAGAATGCCGCCAGCTGAATTGAAGGAGCTCTAGGAATAGTTGGAAGAGCTATTAGAGAAGGTGTTTATCAAGTCGAGTTCGTCGCCATAGGGAGCACCTGTTCTATTTATTAAGAAGAAGGATGGGACATGGCGTATATGTATTGATTATCGGAGACTTAACAAGGTGACTATTAAGAACAAGTATCCTCTGCCACGAATCGATGATTTGTTCCACCAGTTACAGGGGGAACGTGTTTCGACCAGTTGTAGGGGGCACATGTCTTCTCTAAAATCGATCTCAGGACAGGCTGTTATCTGCCTAGAATCAAAGAGGCTAATGTTAGCAAGACAACTTTTAGGACTCGTTATGGGCACTATGAGTTCCTAGTCATGCCATTCGGATTGACTAAGGCTCTGGCTACATTCATAGATCTTATGAGTAGAATCTTTAAAGAGTATCTGGATCAGTTTGTCATAGTGTTTATTGATGACATTTTGGTTTACTCTAAGGATGAAGAGGAACATAAAAAGCATCTCTGGATGGTGTTGCAAACATTGAGGAAGAGGGAACTTTATACCAAATTCAACAAATGTGAATCTTGGCTTCATGAGGTAACTTTTCTTGGACATGTAATCTCAAAAGATGAAGTATATGTTGATCCGAGGAAAATTAAAGCAGTGGTAAAGTGGCATACACCGAAAACAGTTACAGAAGTCAGGAATTTTTTAGGTCTGGGAGGCTATTATAGGAAGTTTGTGCAAGGATTTTCTGTGATAGCTACTCCGATGACCAAATTATTAAGGAAAAATCAGAAGTTTATTTGGAGTGACAAGTGTCAGAAAAATTTTGAGGAGCTTAAGCACAGATTGACAAGTGCTCTAATTTTGACCTTACTTATGGGAAATGAGGGTTATACAGTTTACAGTGATGCTTCAAGGAAGAGTTTGGGTTATGTGTTGATGCAGGGAGACAAAGAAATAGCTTATGCCTCACAACAATTAAAGCCGTATGAGTTGAATTATCCGACCCATGATCTGGAATTGGCAACAGTAATTTTTGCCCTGAAGATTTGGAGACATTATTTGTATGGGGTTCAGACGAGGATTTTTACAGATCACAAAAGTCTCAAGTATTTATTGAGTCAGAAAGAGCTGAATTTGAGACAAAGAAGGAGGTTAAAGTTGCTTAAGGACTATGACCTGTTAATTGAATATCATCCAGGAAAGGCAAATGTGGTGGAGGATGCCTTGAGTAGGAAATCCTCTGTAGCCTATGTTCAAACAATTTATCTACCATTGTTGGAAGAGATGGCTAAGCTTAGAAAAAGTTTGACACAGGAGGAGCCAGATTGCATTATTGCTAATTTTAGAGTGAGATTGATACCTAAGGAGAAAGTTAGGGAGTTGCAAGCATAAGATGCTGAATTGAACAAACTTCGAGAAGAAGTTTAGAATGGCAAGAAATCTAAAATGGTAGTGAGGGATGATGGACTTATGGTTGTAGGCAACCAATTCTATATCCCAAATGTCTAGGAGGTAAAGGATGAGATACTTGATGAGGCACACAATGCGCCTTATGCTATGCACCCAGGTGGCACTAGGATGTACAGAGATTTGAAAGAGCATTTCTGGTGGAAAGGCATGAAGAGGGATGTAACAGAATATGCAAGTAAGTGTCTAGTAGAATATGCAAGTAGGTGTCTAGTGTGTTAGCAAGTCAAGGCTGAACACCAGGTACCTTCAGGCAAGTTAAGGCCATTGTCTATTCCTTAGTGGAAGTGGAAAAGAGTGACTATGGATTTTATGATGAGTTTGCCCAAGACCAGTAGGAAGCATGATGCGATATGGGTTATCATTGATCATTTGACGAAGTCAGTCCATTTTCTAGAAATTAAATAGAATGATTCTCTTCATGTACTAGCGAAGAAGTATATTAATGAGATAGTGAGACTGCATAGGATTCCAGATTCTATAGTTTCTGATAGTGATCCTCGATTCACTTCAAGATTCTGGGGAAGCTTACAAGAAGCTCTAGGAACCAAGTTGAATTTTAGTACTACTTTTCACCCCTATATAGATGGTCAATCTAAGAGGACCATTCAGACCTCTAAGGGAATGCTTAGGGCATGTGTGATGGATTTCGAGTATTCAGGTGGCTTCTTATGAAGCACTATATGGGAGGAGATGTAGAACTCCTATATGCTGGGATGAAGAAGGAGAAAGGAGATTAGTGGGACCAGAGTTACTTTAAATGACAATTGACAAGGTCAACTTAATTAAGCAAAGGCTAAAAGCACCACAGGATAGAATGAAAAGCTATATTGATGCACATCGGAAAGAAGTAGAGTATAAAGTGGGTGAGAAAGTTTCCCTTAAGACTTATCCTTGGAAAGGAGTCAAGAGGTTTGGCAAGAAGGGTAAATTGAGTCCAAGGTATGTGGGTCCTTACGAGGTTCTTAAAAGAATTGGACCACTTGCCTATAGGTTGGCATTATCGCCGGAATTATCATAGATACATGATGTCTTCCATGTTTCTATGTTAAAGAGGTATAGATCAGATCCCTCTCACATCATTTAGCCTAATGAGGTCCAACTGAGAGATGATCTAACCTAAGAGGAGACTCCAATGGAGATTTTGGATACTAAGGAAAAGGTCCTTAGGAGCAAGACAGTACAGTTAGTTAAAGTCCTATGAAGAAATCATTTCGTGGAAGAGGCTACACGGGAGCCCTTGGAAGCTATGAGAGAGTAGTATCCACATCTCTTCGATGATTTAGGTAATAATTTCAAGGAAGAATTTTTTTTAAGAGGGTGGAAATGTTAGCCCTGATTTTTTTAGTTAAACATGATTTAAATGAATTAAGAGGTTTTGATGATTTATTTTTGGAGTTTAATTATTGTGTTAATGTTAGTAGGATTTTTGTCTTATGGTTTAGTGGTTTTAAAGTAGTAAGAAAGAGTTGAGGGCATTTTTGGAAGATTGCTTAAGTTTAGAAACCAAGAAGTATTAAAGGAAGGGCAAGATGGACTTTTCATACTCATTAAGGGTAAAAAGGGGAAGAGAAATTTGTGTCTTGCATTTGGAGAGAAAGAAAACAAAAATTAAAGAGAGGAGAAGAGAGAGTTGTTGTGTGAGAGAAGAAGAGAAGAGAAGCTATCTAGGTTTTTACTTTTTGTTAATTCTAGAGAGTGATTTTGGAGTTGCTCAAGAAGGGAAAAAGAAAGAGGAAGATTAGATGTAGCACCTTCTTATTGAAGGGCACACGCCGGGACGCTCGGGGGTCATTCAGGCATATATCCTACGATAAGAGCACCTTACATTCGATCACTACATAAACTTCACACGGCATCACATCATTATTCATTATAAAGCATCATATAGAAACCATAATATTTTAAGACCCAACATTTTCCTCATTTCATTACATAAAAATCGAAAGTCTACAATGTATCTTTCAACAGTTTCCATATGTACATCACCAAACCTAATATAATAGTACTACATGAATGAGGGAATTTTACAAATCTATCTAATCTGTCCAAAAGTTTTAGCTAACCAATCTTTGAGCCATGACTCCTCTTGGAAAAATCACGTAGAGTCTCTCAGTCGATAAAGTTGTTTCTTGGTCCTGAAAGACAACATTGCAATTTTGGTGAGTTTTGCAAACTCAGTGAAGTAACTATCATTGATGGTTCACTCAATTTATGCAACACATCATTTCACGTAACATATAATCACATTTGCACTTAAGCATGGGCAATTTATGCATTTCATTCAATCAAACATACATAACCAAATGCATATGAAATGCTCGTGAGACTCTTTTCCAATTGTTACGTTGTTGTGACCGAGTGCCTGAACTGTCCCGTATCTATTTTGGATATCGGGCTCATTAATAGCTGTCCCTTATCCGATGAGGATATAAAGCTCATTATACATTGAGCCTGAGGCTCTGAAACACTTGTGAGCTCGAGGCTCATTTTCACTCATTGAGCTTTAAGCTCTGATCGTTGGCGACTCTAGTCATAACTTCCATTATCTAATTTTACATTCATGCATGGAATGCATGTAACCAAGCAGTCACATTATAAAGCACATAAGTCTTCACATTCACATACAAGTAGCACTTCAATATCACAATTTGCATTCTCTTTTATCGGACCTTCTGTCCGAAATGCACATTTAAACACATTCATTTATCATTCACAACATAAATTAAGCAAACAATAATTGAGAGAAACCATCTAGGTTACTCACAAGTTGCTCCT
>JAOSBN010112589.1:0-10684 GCA_027563595.1 Erythroxylum suave
TATTGGGTTTGTTAAATAAGGCTTAGAGTTCCTAGGGTTATGTTTGAAAATAAAACCCTTCCCTCTCCCTTCATTAATTATTCTGATGTTACAAAAACATAACATAAGAGAAAGCAGTTGCTGCACCATTGGAAAAACTACGTAGAGAAAAAGGCTGAGATTGGATAAAACCAAACTTGAAGAAGAACAGTGCTCAAGATAGATTCAGGTTTTATATTTATATTATTATGTTCGATCCATTATAGTGTCTTTCACTAAACTCATCTTATAAATTGAATGATACCTAAATGAAGTTGATTTAAATTAATAGTTCAAGATAATTACAAGAAATTATTAATTTAAATCAAACTTAATTAGTTCAATTTAAGTTTAATAATTGTTATTAAATTGTCATATAAATAATATTTAATTAATTTATGTTAAATATTCATATTGTGTATATTTTGTCATTATTTTTCAATTGAAGTTTAAAAGAAAAAGTTTTACAAAAGACTCTAATGTTTACAAAATGTTGAAATTTTACTCCATTATATCGAGTCAATATCGTGACACTTTTTAATAATTTTTATTTCGGGTCTCACAATGATAAAGTGAACATGATTTATTAAAATTTTATTTATTTTATAAATATGAAATCCACCCTTTTCAATTAATCCTAATGCTAATTAACTTGATTACATAGGTTCACCTTCAGAAGCCGGAATCAAAATTTCAACTCAACAGTAAAACAAAATGTGTAAAGGTGGATTTTACTAACCATCCATGAGTAAGGAACAAAATCTTCTGTTCCGAGATATTGTTTTCCCTTTGTTTCTGCGAAATATCACCCAACTAATTTTGATTTACTTCTCCCAGTAAATGAATCGGATCAATTTTGAAACTAGAAAAACAGATTATTGGAGCAGAAAATCTTTTACCCGTGAGTAAGGGTGGAAGTTTCTCTTCTTTTTCCCCAAAATATATCAACCTTTGATCTTTTGCTGCCGAATCCTTTGACCATAAACTGGACTAAAAACAAATAAACGTTTTGTTTTAATATGTGGATTGATTTTTTATTATTATTCAAATATTTGGATCTATAAATTCATGGCCTGCAGTCAACCTTACCGATGCGTTGACTTAACAATTAGATGAAATAAAAAACAAATTAAATAAACTAATATTTCGTTATCTAATCCCTAATACGGCAGTGTTTGATATTAAGGAAAATAATCACCATCACCTTTTGAAACGCTTCCGGCCTTGAAGAAACTCATCCAGTCCACTTCCTCACCTGCCGCCCTTCCAACGGGAGCCTCCCAAAACCGTGCTATAAAATGCTCGTGGCACTTCATCATTTGCTCAATAAGCAACAAGAGCACTAGTTGAACAGTGGACATGGCGAGTGCAGAATACCATATGAGGTTACAAAAAGATGTGAGTATTATGATAGTATTATTATTACTATTACAATGGTGGAGCTCCCACGGTTGTTTGGAGGAGGAGAGAGCTGCACTGTTGCAGCTCCAACATTCCTTCAATTACCCAAACGGCACATCTGGGCCTTCATGGGATATGAATATCGACTGTTGTAAATGGTATGGAGTTGAGTGCGACGTCACAACAGCGCGAGTCAATAAGCTAGATCTTTATAATTTTAGAGGAGAGAGTTTAGGAGAATGGAACTTCAATGTCTCATTGTTCCTTCCTTTTCAACAACTCAGAAGTCTTGACTTGATGCACAACGATATCGTTTGCTGCATAGAGAATGAAGGTTGTTCTTATTTCTGCTAATATCATACAAACACTATATGATATCACAAATTAATACCATTTTTTCATTTACTCAATTTACATATATATATATATATATATATAAACAATTGTCATATCTTGCCAATTTAATTCAACTTAATTTGTTTTATTAAGCAAGTTCTAACATATAAGTTTTGCAGGTTTTGAAGGATTGCAAAGATTGAGAAATTTGGAGGCTCTTCATTTGGATAAGAATGGTTTAACTAATAATGTTTTATCAATGTTTCAAGGATTTCATTCTCTCAAAAAATTGTCATTAGGTTCTAATAAATTGAATGGATCAATTTATATGAAAGGTACATATTTCTTGTTCCTTTTCTTATAGATTATTAATTTATATTTTATCATATTATTAATTGCAAATAAGAAAGTATATTTTATTTTCAATGCCTAATTTATAAAAAATTAAATTATAACTATGATATATATTTAATAACTTCTTTCCATTATTTACCAGATTTGGTCAAAATACCTAACTTGGAGGAGTTAGAGTTAAGCCACAACAATATTGAGAAGTTTGTTTCTTCTAAAGGTATAAATTTATACAAAATTTGAATAATTTTTTAATTTTATTTTCAATTCTTTATATTTTTCTTTTTATTATATTTTCAAAAAAATTAAAACTATATATTACAAAAGTCAAAGGAATTACAAGAGTAAACCTAATTTTGACAATGGAAATCCAATACAAAGAATGATAAGAGAAACGAAACAACTATACTAAGTAACTAGTGGATTAAAACTAATTTTCAATGGTTAAAACATTAGTAGGCATGTTGATGCTAAGTTTATGAGAATAATACTTTCTCTATGTTAAGTTGTTTATTTATTGGTGATAGATATCCAAAGCTCAAGTAACATAAGCATCCTTTGGCTTTCCGATGGGGTTTGTAACGGGAGCAGCTTTGAACTACAATCATTAAAAGCCTTCCAAAATCTTAAGTCTCTTCATTTGGAATATAATAATTTTAATGGATTATTATTTCCACAAGGTAACTAAAGTTATAATTAAACATTTACTTGTTATCACGCGTTTATTATTATGCAGTTATTAAATTATTTTTCTTTTTGTCTTGAAATTTGTTATGCAATTTAAGATGATCTAAATAAATTGGAAGAGTTGTTCTTGGATGATTCTGACATGGATGAAAACTTCCTCTTGTCGCTTGGAGGACTTCGATCTTTGAGGTTCTTGTCCTTAGCAAGGATCAACTATGAGACACTCAACAATCAAAGTAAGTAGTAACTGGTGTTTTATCAAATAAATGAGTAAATTTTTCTTTAATTTGTTAATAATTAGTTGAATTATCATTTAAAGTTGCAAAATATGTAATGTTTAGAAGTACTTAAAATCATAATTAATGGCTTATAAACATGTTATTTAAAAATATCCTTAAAATAATTAATAATTGACTATATTATCTTTTTGTTGTGTGATTTTGTAGGTTTCCTCGACTCCATTGCAAGTATTACTTCACTTGAATCATTAAACTTGTTGAGTTGTGAACTCACAGACAGTATTGATGGTACCTTTTTTATGAGTTAATTTAAAAATTGAGTTGTTATTATTTTTCTCTCTACTCTCTAATATTTCCTCAATTTATTTTTAGAATTATGCAAGTTGAAGAATCTCCAAAAGCTTGATCTGGGAACCAATAATATTAGTGGCACCTTGCCTTCTTGTTTGGCGAATTTGACACTTCTTCAGTATTTGGACCTGTCCTTCAATCACTTCAATGGAAATATATCTGCTTCTCCCTTGAAGAGTGTCACATCCATTGAGTATCTATCTATTTATGATAATCAATTTCAAATTCCAATATCGCTCTCTCCATTTTTCAATCATTCTAAACTAAAGCAGTTATATGCTAATGTGAACGAGATGTACAGAGAAAGTGGTGGGGTTGATAATAATTTGACTCCTAGGTTTCAACTACAAGAACTTGGATTGTTCTCTACATATGGAGAAGGAGGGGTTTCGCTTCCTAGATTTCTACACCATCAGTATGACTTGAGATCTCTTGGTCTTTCCGGTATTCAAATGAGGGGAGTTGGATTTCCAAGTTGGTTACTAGACAACAATACGAATTTAGGAAGCCTTTTTTTACCCAATTGTTCTCTTTCAGGAACATTGCATTTGCCAATTCATCCTCACCCAAAGTTGGACCTTTTGGACATTTCCAACAATCAATTTTATGGCCACATTCCTAGAGAGATTGGAAGGTATTTTCCAATGCTAAAAGATTTATCCTTGAGCAGAAATGATTTCGCTGGAAAGATTCCGAATAGCTTGTCTAACTCTTCTCTCTTACATTTATTAGACATGAATCACAATAAATTATTTGGCCAGATACCAGAGTGGATTGGGAATATGTCATCTCTTTCAATCATGGATCTGTCAAATAATAACTTTTTTGGTAGCCTACCCTCAATGTTCATTCCTCCACAAGCCGCACACATCTCTTTATCCCACAACAAACTTGAAGGGCCTTTTCCCGATGTACTTCCTAACTCTAGTTTGGTCATCTTAGATCTGAGCCATAATTGTTTAATTGGTAGCATACCAAACTCAATCAAGAATTTGTACAAGTTAAAGTATGTTCTATTAAATCACAACAATTTGGAAGGTGAAATACCTATTTATCTATGGAAGTTGATGAATGACTTAAAATTCATTGATCTTTCCCATAATAGGTTTGATACTCTCTCACTTAAGAACGATACTTTTAAAACTTCTCCTTGGAGTGGTCTTTCTGGCATTTATAGGGGCTTTCTCGAATTGGAACAAAAAGGAAACACTTACCAGTACAGCATATTACGTATATTTGAGATTGGTTTCATTGGATTAGATCTCTCCAGCAACAACTTGTCGTGTTCAATCCCTTTTGAAATTGGAAACAAAGAAGGTATGAAGATGTTGAACTTATCTCGTAACAATTTGATAGGACATGTTCCATTATCATTTTCGAATATGATAGCATTGGAGAGTTTGGACCTATCCTACAATCACTTGAGTGGAATACTTCCTCCTCAACTGGTTCAATTAAAATTTTTAGAAGTGTTCAGCGTGGCTTACAACAATATTTCTGGTAAAACGCCAGAAAGAGTAAGACAATTTGCAACTTTTGAAGAAAGTAGCTATCGAGGAAATCCTTTTTTGTGTGGATTACCCTTGCTCAAGAATTGCACTCCAACAGAATCGTCAATGGCAAAGAAGAGTTCGATAAGTGATACAGATGATTGTGGTGGTTTGATAGATATAAATATTTTTCAGATAAGTTTTTGGGTTACTTTCACCATTATATTGTTGGGAATAGTTTCGATTTTGTATATAAATCCTTATTGGCGACAGGCATGGTCCTACTTTATTGAGTTGATGATCAGATCATGCTACTATTTTTTGGTGGATCATCTTCCATTTTTATGTAAATTTGGGATTACTTATCTTCTCTAGGAACATATTTCTCAGTTGTACTTAAATTTTAATTAGGAGGTGATTTCAATCAATCTTCATCAGTGCAAATTAATTATTTATGTCTCCTTTTCAATTCCTTAAAGAGTTAATTGAAAATCTTAATCTTTAGTTTCATCAATGGTTAATTGGGAGTTAGCAGAAATATGGGAAAAATGGGTGACCCCAAGCATTGATTAAACACATCATGAATTTAAGAGCTTTCACTGGAATAGTTCGTGGGGATGATGATGTGCCATGTAAAGGCTATGACCATTCTCCATTTCACTTATGAAATGCCTTGGATGGAGTAGAGGTTGTGCAATGGACTTTTCGGGTAGCGAAAAGTCCATTTTCTATGGAGTTATCTGCTTCAAATCAAGGAGTTTGGTGGAGTCCTGAAGTAGATTTTTTTTGTGTACAAGGGATAAAAGAAAAATGGACCGCTAATTACGGTATCCACGCCCGGTAAGAACCCCTCGTGAATCTTGGTGCACTAGCTGGAGGCATGTGCGTGGAATGTCTGGAAGTATGAAAATGCCTGGCGCTGTATGGGTAGCAAGCAAAGCTAGCCGATCGGCACATCGATTGCCTTTCCTGTGGACATGTTGGAAGCGGACGGTCCAGTCGCAACGCTGTAGCTCCCAGATGGCTCTGACAATTAACCTGCCATCAAAAACAGATTTAGAAAAAGCTAGGGACGATGAAAGGATGTTGATTACCTCCAAGGAGTCCAATTCTAGTTCCATTTGGCGGTAACCCCTATCCCAAGCCAACTGTAACCCGGTAAGGGCCCCCCAGAGTTTGGCTTGCAGAGGGGAGCTCCGCTCGATGTGGTGGAGGAACCCACCGCACCAGGTCTCGGTATGGTTGCGAATCAATCCCCCTACGGAAGCCAAGCCAGTATCTGGGTGTACGGTGCCATCAGTGTTGACTTTGACCCAACCCATAGGTGGTTTAGTCCATCCGATTAGGGTTCCCATAGGTATGCCAAGGGTGGGAATGGCACGGGCAGTCACTCAGTGTGCGTGGTGTATCCATGCAACATAATCGATGATCTTTTTGGCGCCATCGGTCGGCCAACGAAAGTCTTCGTCAAAGAGGCTTTTGTTCTGCCATTGCTAGAGAAACCAACAGAATGTGCCAAAAATGATGGGCCAGTCCCCCTGTGGACCTGTGGTTGAGCTGGCTAGATTGTCTAGCACCCATTGCCCGACATTGGGTTAAGAAAAGTAAGGCATGGAGAGGGCGCCAGGGAAATGTGCCCAGTAGTCGAAAGCCCGCCGACAATCCCGTAAAGCATGCAGGATGGACTCCTCTTGATGACATTCGGGACAAGTAGCGTCGGTGGTTAAGTGTCGGGCCACTCGCTATTGGTTGGTAAGTAGTTTATCTTGAGCGAGGAGCCATAGGAACGATCTAATCCACTGGGGGCCCGTCCATTTCCATATCATCGTCCACAGACGGGTGGGTGTATAGTTGGGGGTTCCCTCAATGAGCGTGTAGGTGGATGCGACCGAGAAAAGGCCAGAAGGTTCGGGTGCCCAGCAAAAACGGTCTTCTTCCATCCGCGCATTTGGAGGAGTAACCGATGCAAGACTCAGGCAAATGGGCGAGGGGAGATAAGGATGGATACGGGGCCAGTCCTAGGTGCCATTTGTGTGCACCATCTCCCGGACTGTGGCATGCAACAGACTATCGGGAGGGGGAGTGGACACGTGCTGATGGAGGGGGCCCCAATCTCCAACCCAAGGGTCCAACCAAAAGTTGATGCGGTCTCCATTACCGAGGTGCCATTGAGCTCCTTGGAGGACGTATGGCCATGTGGCGGTGATACCCCTCCAAATTACTGAGGCACCACTCCTCTTGAAGTAGATTTGGCATTAGGTAGATGACACAAAAGACAACATAGGCCTTAAGGAAAATATGTTTCTGTCTATATAACATGAACCAAAAGAAACATTTTGAATGATTAGAATTGTTTGTCTCTGCATTAGTAAGAATTGACCAGCAGTATATTAACAGACCTATATATCATTTTCAACAGAATCTCCATCAGTCCCTGGATTTTTATCATACAAGTAGCCAAATTTGTTCCAAGTAGAAAAATAGAAATCATGTTTTTTTTTTGTATTTTATGAGTTACTATGTAAAAGAAATACACGTTCTGATGCAGTTTTGCATTAAGCTTCGAATTACAGGCATGGGATTTGTATACAACTATGATCAATTCCTCTATCAGATGAATTGGAGAAACAATTTGGGACATGTAAGTATCAGTTAACTCTATCGATCGATTATGTATTAATCAATATTCGATTGATTGGTCTGAGGTTATCGACAAAAAAGATTTGTCTAAGTCACTTCTTTTTTTTTGTCCAAGTTACTTCTTTTTTTGTCTAACTCTTCCTTTTTTGTGAGTTTCGAGAATATCCCCATTTATAGGTCTGGGATTCATATCTATAAATTGAAAGGTTTAGATGATCCACTTTGCAATCAGCTGTAAACAGATTATTGGAACAGAAAACTTTATCCGTGAGTAAAGGTGGAAGTTTCTCTTCTTTTTCCCCAAAATATATCAACCTTTGATCTTTTGCCGCCGAATCCTTTGACCATAAACTGGACTAAAAACAAATATACGTTTTGTTTTATTATGTGGATTGTTTTTTAAATTATTATTCACATATTTGGATCTCTAAATTCATGGCCTGCAGTCAATTTTGGAGATGATTTTCCTTGGAAGGGATGGTGGAGCCCAAAGAAATATTGGCTTTAAGAACAACCTTACCGATGCTTTGACTTAACAATTGGATGAAATAAAAAAACAAATAAATAAACTAATATTTCGTTATCTAATCCCTAATACGGCAGTGTTTGATATTAAGGAAAATAATCACCATCACCTTTTGAACCGCTGCCGGCCTTGAAGGAACTCATCCAGTCCACTTCCTCACCTGCCGCCCTTCCAACGGGAGCCTCCAAAAACCGTGCTATAAAATGCTTGTGGCACTTCATCATTTGCTCAATAAGCAACAAGAGCATACTAGTCGATCAGCAGAAATGGCGAGAGCAGAAATCCACATGAGGTTACAAAAATACGTGAGTATTATGATATAGTATTATTATTACTATTACAATGGTGGAGCTCCCATGATTGTTTGGAGGAGGAGAGAGCTGCTCTTTTGCAGCTCCGACATTCCTTCAATTACCCAAACGGCACATCTGGGCTCCTATGGAATATGAATATCGACTGTTGTGAATGGGATAGAGTTGAGTGCGACGTCACAACAAGGTGAGTCAATAAGCTAGATCTTTATAATTTTAGAGATGAGACTTTAGGAGAATGGAACTTCAATGCCTCGGTATTCCTTCCCTTCCAACAACTTAGAAGTCTTGACTTGGTGCGCAACGATATCGTTTGCTGCGTAGAGAGTGAAGGTTGTTCTTATTTCTGTTAATACCACACAAACGCGATATGATATCACAAACAAATACCATTTTCTCATTTACTCTCTCTCTTATATATATATATATATATATATATAAGTAAATTGGACGATTGTCATATCTTGCCAATTTAATTCAACTTAATTTGTTTTATTAAGCAAGTTCTAACATATAAGTGCTGCAGGTTTTGAAGGATTGCAAAGATTGAGCAATTTAGAGGCTCTTCATTTGGATAAGAATGGTTTGACTAATAATGTTTTATCAATGCTTCAAGGATTTCATTCCCTCAAAAAATTGTCATTAGGTTCTAATAAATTGAATAGATCAATTTATATGAAAGGTACATATTTCTTTTTCCTTTTCTTATAGATTATTAATTTATGTTTTATCATATTATTAATTGCAAATAAGAAAGTAGTTTTTATTTTTAATGCCTAATTTATATTACATTATAATACATAATTATTATGATGTATATTTAATAACTTCTTTCTATTATTTACCAGATTTGATCAAAATACCTAACTTAGAAGAGTTAGACTTAAGCGGCAACAATATTAAGAAGTTTGTTTCTTCTGAAGGTATAAATTTATACAAAATTTGAAAAATTTTTTAATTTTATTTTCAATTCTTTAGATTTTACTCTTTATTATATTTTTTTTTAAAATAAATATATATATTACAAAAGTCAAGGGAATTACAAGAGTAAACCTGGTTTCAGCAGTGGAAATCCAATACAAAGAATGATAAGAGAAACGAAACAACTATACGAAGGAACTAATGGATTAAAACTAATTTTCAATGGTTCAAACATCATGTTAGGCATGTTGATGCTAAGTTTATAAGAATAATACTTTATCTATGTTACGTTACTTTGTTTATTTGTCGGTGATAGATATCCAAAGTTCAAGCAACATAAGCATCATTTGGCTTTCCAATGGGGTTTGTAACGGGAGCAGCTTTGAACTACAATCATTAAAAGGATTCAAAAACCTTAAGTCTCTTTATTTGGAAGATAATAATTTCAAAGGAGTACTATTCCCACAAGGTAACTAAAGTTTATAATTAGACATTTACTTGTTATTACACGTTTATTATTATGCAATTGTTAAATTATTTTTCTTTTTGTGTTGAAATTTGTTATGCAATTTAAGATGATCTAAATAAATTGGAAGAGTTGTTCTTGGATGATTCTATCATAGACGAAAACTTCCTCTTGTCGCTTGGAGGACTTCGATCTTTGAGGCTCTTATTCTTGGAGAGGATCAACTATGAGACACTCAACAATCAAAGTAAGTAGTAAATGTTGTTGTATCAAATAAATGAGTAACTTTTGCTTTAATTTCTTAATAATCAGTTGAATTTTCATTTAAAGTTGCAAAATATGTAATGTTTAGAAGTACTTAAAATCATAATTAATGGTTTATATATAGGTTATTTTAAAAAAATCCTTAAAATAATTAATAATTGACTATATTATCTTTTTGTTGTGTGATTTTTGTAGGTTTCCTCAACTCCGTTACAAATATTACTTCACTTGAAAGTTTACTATTGAGGAGTTGTGAACTCGCAAGCAATATTGATGGTACCTTTTTATGAGTTAATTTAAAATTTGAGGAATTATTAATTTTCTCTCTACTCTCTAATGTTCTCTTAATTTATTTTTAGAATTATGCAAGTTGAAGAATCTCCAGAAGCTTTATCTAAATGGCAATAATCTTAGTGGCACCTTGCCTTCTTGTTTGGCGAATTTGACACTTCTTTAACATTTGGATTTGTCCCTCAATTACTTCATTGGAAATATATCTGCATCTCCCTTGAAGAGTCTCACTTCCATCGAGTATGTTAAGAAAATAACAGAAAGGAAAATGATGGAAATATGATTTCATTGAATGAATTATACACTGTACAATAATCAGCTTATATACAGCTTGGCGTAACAAACTACAAAATTAACCCTATAACTAATTACACAATTAGTTATTCACAGTA
>JAOSBN010112619.1:0-10681 GCA_027563595.1 Erythroxylum suave
CCTCTATGTCTTATGTCTCCATTGACACCAAAATCATTCAATTTGGTTATGTCCTCAATCATACTGAACTTATAAGTTTATAACTCTCTTGAAAACCCTAAAGACAGATTTTATCTTCTGAAAGGTCAAACTGAGACAAAAGATAAGTACAGACAAAGCCAAATGGAAGGACATACCAAATGGAAAAAGACAAACGAAATGCAATAAGCAGACGAAGCAATAAGCAGTCGAATTGGAAGCGTAGACAAAGTTCGTGAGAAAGTAGACGAAATTTAAAGCAAACAATACACCAAAAGATAGACGAAGTGTCTAAAGGCAGACGGAATGAAACACAGACGATAAAGGTCAAAGCAGGCGATAATAGTCAAAGCAGATGAAAATAAAGTCAAAGCAGACGAAGTGAAGTCAAAGTAGAAGAAGTGAGGTCAAAACAGACGAAGTGAAGTTAACTTAAGACGATATACACACAGACGATACGTCTTTACAGATGATAGATTAGCAGACGATATGTGGTCAACTTAAGACGAAGAGAAAGTCAACCACAGACGATAATTTATAGACGATATGTGGTCAACTTAAGATGATAGAAAAGTCAACCACAGACGATAATTTGCAAACGATATATGGTCAACTTAAGACGATAGAAAAGTCAACCACATACGATAATTCACAGACGATATGTGGTTAACTTAAGACGAAGGAAAAGTCAACCATAGACGATAATTTACAGACGATATGTGGTCAACTTAAAATGATAGAAAAGTCAACCATTGACGATAATTGACAGACGATATATGGTCAACTTAAGGAGATAGAAAAGTCAACCACAGACGATAATTCACAGACGATATGTAGTCAATTTAAGATGAACAAAAAGTCAACCACAGACGATAATTTTTACTTCACCATCTATAACTCCCATACTAAATATTCTCATAAAACTTCTCCAACACATTTTTCTTCACTAAGTCCTACACTTAGATTTTATTTCTAATTTTCCTACTCCATTTCATTCTAATCATTTGCTATAATCACAATTCTCAATTTATCCCATTACTATTTACTATACCCAAAATGTCAATGAGTGCATGTACAATTATTTTCAAGTTGGCAAGGACTCAAATTCACATGCATGTATGCTAACATTCCTCTAAGCTTGAAATTGTAAATTTTCTAACTCTCACATTGCTATTCTCTCCATTATTGGAATCTGATTTCTAACCTTTAATATGGGGATGGGATGTTACAAGAAAAATTAGGCATAACATACCTCTTACTTATGAACTTTTAAAAACTACTATAGAAGAAACTCAATTAATAACTTTACTATCAAGATAGATTTTCACAAGGCTTTTAATTCTACCAACTACTAACTTATTTTGATGCTTTTGGTTTCCTAAAAAACTCATCAAATGGATAAACTAATGTATCAGTATAACTTCCTATTACATTATGATTAATGGAGAACTTAAAAACATTATTAAAGGTGTTAAAGGATTGCAAAAAAAGGGACTAGTTCGTTTTGTCTGTTCACCTTATGCATTGAGGTTCTAAATATACTTATTTGAATGATCATTGATCAGGAAAGAAACTTTATGTTTTATGAAAAGATGTAAGAAGATGGAGATCCATTATCCATCTTTTACAAGTTATCTACTCCTACTTTTAGGAGTTGACCCTAAATACATCAATGCTTTAGTTAATTCACCTAGAACTTTTGATGGACTCTATAACCTTTCCATAAATAAGTAAAAGAGTTATATAATTCTCTTATTAGGTGTACCTTATCTTATAAACAGTATTTCCTAATTGTCAAGGGATAATTTAAAGCAACTTCCTTTTACCTATTTAGGTATCTCTATCGCATACAAAAAACCAATTATAAAGTTTAATTATTGGACTAAAAATATTCAAATAAGAGCTAGCAATTTATGTATCAAAGAGATATCTTTTGTGAAAATGATTCAACTTATAAAGTTCATCCTTAATTCTATACATGTACACTAATGTTATGATATGTGCTTAATTATTGATGCATCTTGTCCTTGTCACTTAGTGATTAATGCTTTAAAATGCTTAAGACACTCATTTTAGTTCATATTTGATCTTAGGTACAATTTGGAAGCATAATAGCTAAAATGAACCGAAAGCATACTCATTGAGTCATCTTCTTGAGATTAACACTCAATTGGCTTTATGGAGGAAAATTAGAATGAATTGCAGGCAAGAAAACATCAAAAGAAATGAAAATATGCAAAGTCATGGTTATGGGAGGTGTGTCACACACATGAAACAATTGTCATGGTCGTGATACCTAAGTCATGCCCTATAAAAGCATTAAGTTGTGACGAAGGATACATTCGTAGGAAAAAAAATGCAATTTTCTTCACTCTCTCTTCGACTTTTGACATATCCAGAGGATTCATGGCTTTTTCATGGAGATTGATGGAGAAGAATGTTGGACCCTGTTTCCAAGGCCCAACAATTCCGTATGACAAAGATCGTGAGCATGTGAATTTTCCTTGTACGGTTATCTCCACAAACCCCCATCAGTGCACCTCTATTCTAATAATATCCCAAAAGTCTCCTTTTACATAGATCTAGATATGTTCAAATAGCCGAAGCTAGCTCATAACTAAGTCGTGCTCCTCCACTCCATTTCCTTACTTTCCTTTTCAATGATAATTTTAAATTGACACCAAAAGTCGGGTGACGACTAGTGGGATGGAAATCAAAACTTCTAATTTACGAGCAAGATCTTCAGCATCAATATAGGCAGGTTCACCGCAACAAACTAGATGTCTCGCCATGGCAAAACTAGGAAACATTTCCTATGATCTCTCGAGACAAATTCGCTATGGCAAACTATATGTTTCGTCGCGGCGAAACAGGAGTGAAATTCCAAGTGACTCTCGGGCAAAGTTTGCTGCGGCAAACTAAATGTTTCACTATGGTGAAACCAGTAAGTATTTCCTAGGGACTCTCAGGAGTTGAGGTATAAAAATCTCTCGGGAAAAGTTCATCGCGGTGAACCAAATCTTAAATCCCTGACCCAAACATCCAATACCATTCTCACTCAAATCTTCCCAAAATCACTTCCTCAAACAATTCCATTATCACATTGACTTCAGTAAACTCCCAACCTCAACTCTATTGATCCCTCACATAAATCAAACTCACATCTTTCACTATATCCATCTTATGTAGCATTACTAATTCGTAAAGATCATATCGTCTAATCAAAATTTCCAAAAACTTTATACTTCATATCATTGGAAAGCTAAAGAGATAGTCTACCACTTCCAAGAAGATGACTCTGTCTAATTTAACCAAGATCAATTCAGATTTGGCCTAGAAGTCAAAACACCTAAACTTTACCCTCATGAATGCTTAAACTAAATGAAATGTACAAGCTTTAAGAATCATAAACAAAAACACAAGAGTTTACAAAGCTTTAATGGGCATTTTAAGCCTTAATACATCATGATCCAAAATACAAAAGTTAAATCAAGTCAAATTGCTAAAAATGCAACTAAAGCCTTGTTTTACAAACGAGAACTTGGAATACAGATTAAACAAAAATCCAAAGTAATACCTTTAAACCCGATCAATCAATTTCTTGCTCATCAACTATAGATGGGACAGAAAGGGGGTGAGCTTAAAGCTCGTGGGTAGCAGTCTTATAATTACTAACAAGCAAAACCATTTTTTAAATGCACAATGCAAAATGAAACACATATTTCCCAATTCTCAATTGTCAAACACTTATAAGCAACACCGTTCATGCATTCAATAATCTTGTCAACACATAAGCACATCAAAATGGTCTGGGTGGTCCATAAAGAGAATGAGTTAACACATTCCCATAAAATGGTCCTGTGAAGTCGTGAACAGAACGAACTAATGCAAACCCACAGTGGTTTTGCGTAGTCGTAAGCATGAGGGAGTCCTGAAAGGAGCTCCGTGTCACTAGCGGGCAGGCGGGAGAAGCCTTAAGTCAAAGTGCGCTTGATGAACAGAATGGACCAAACCAAACCCATAGAACATGTGTTTCATTTATTGTAAACTTGTTGCCTAAAATGGCATGTTTTTCAAAAAGACATTTCATAAACATTTCATAAGAAAATAAAATCATTTTTGCATTCTTTTCATAAATCATCACACAATATTCACATGCCAACCATATTAAATTTTCTCAAAGCATTCAAGAGCAATAAATGCACATTTATTAAACAATTGAAAACATTTATTTTCTTGATTTTTAAAGAAACATTAATGGTTTGTTATTCAATTATAAAAATGCAACCCACCTTGAATTCCTTGCTTATCAATAGCTCAATGACCCCTCTCCTCTCGCTCCTCTTGTCTCTTCTCATGATTTCCTTCAATATTGCTAAAATCTCAATTTCAATAGGACTTCTAAATTAAGAACTCAACAAAATACATACACTAACATTAATCCTAGAATACTTAAACCCAAGCATTTCTTAAGTTTCACAAATCAAATCTCTTCTAAAAATCCAAATGTTCAAACATAACTTACCTTGAATCTCCACTAATCAATGAGTTTCTTAGCTCAAATGTAAGCTCTAACCTTCTTCTTTCTTTTTCCCTTCTTGAGCAACTCCAAAATCACTCTTTAGAACTAAGAAAATATAAAAACCTAGCTAGCTTGTCTTCTCTTCTTCTCTCACACAACAACCCTCTCTTCTCCTCTCTTCAATTTTTGTTTCTCCCTCTCCAAATGCAAAACACAAATTTCTCTTCCCCTTTTAACCCTTAATTAGTATGAAAAGTCCATCTTACCCTTCCTTTAATGCTTCTTGGTTTTTAAACTTAAGTGATCTTCCAAAAATGCCCTCAACTCTTTCTTACTACTTTAAAACCACTAAACCATATAATAAAAATCCTACTAACATTAACACAATAATTAAACTCCAAAAACTAAATCATCAACACCTCCTAATTCATTTAAATCATGCTTAACTAAAAAAAATTCAGGGCTAACAAAGATGAAGGGCTAACCTTCCCGACGCTAGATCAGAGGTGAAGTCGATGTCGAGGAGCACATTTAGGCATATCGTTATTGTGTATCGTTTTCTTTCCCTCTTTTTGGATTGTTTATGATATCTTTTGTTTATTGGTTGAGTATTGTGTAAAAATGATTTTGATGCTCTCTTGGATTAATTTTCGTGAGAATTCGTTGCAAGAACTTTGAATATGATACATAATAGTCATGATTGGGTTCGTTTGTGGAAACTAATGGTATTATATCATTATTGATAATGTAACCTAAGTTAAATAATTTGAGCTTGTTTAATTATTGCTTTGATTGGTCTATTTTTATCACTCGTAAGGTGGCTGTTTGATTAAAATTAGAGAGCTTATTCTAGTTTATCGGATAGTTAGCGTTAGCTAATAAGCTCCTCTTGATTAACTATAATAGAGCTTATTGTTAATTCATGATCAATAGTCTAAAGAGAGGTGTGAAGATGATAATGTAATGATGTCTGTGAAATTATGCATAGGTAGAGACTAAACTGAAGAACCAAATTTCAAACCATTCATTAATTTTATCACTTTGCTTGTCTTTAATTTGAGTTGCTTTTATATATTTAATTTCACTTTATTTTCTAATCTTCATTGAACCAAACCCCCTTGTTTTACATATACGAATAATTTAGCAAATTAATTGGATTTAATCTTTATGGGATCAACCTAAAATTGTCACTACTATAGTCATAGGTTTAGTTATTTTATGTAGTGTTATGACCTGTTACCAATTTTAGTGTCATTTGCCGTAGATTAATATCCTTTTCTTTTATAAATTTATTTTCTTTATTTTATTTTTATTTGTGGTTTATTTCTTTTCTTTCTTGGTTAGTTACAATGCATGACAAGATCTTCTTACTCTGGTTAATTAAAATTTGGTTCAATAATTGAATGAATGACACGTAGATTGGTAGACAAGTTACACAAAGTACCGAGGATCCATCACCATCTAACAGGAGACTTGATTCTTCACCAGGAATTCAAATAGCTTTAGATTTGCTTTTTAATTCTTCAAGTGATTCCATTTTTGAATTGGATTCTGACATGTATGAACAAAATAATAATTGCACTCTTAAGCAGTTAGCTTCTCTTGATGTGAATCATCAGCCTTTGTGTATTAATTTTCTTGCTATTGATGTTGCATTTGATCATAAATTTGGTTTAATTCATCTTTTGCCTCCTTTTCATGGTATGAAAGGTGAAGACCTTCATAAGTAGCTCAAGGAGTTCCATATAGTTTGTTCTAGCATGAAGTCAGTTGGGATAGAAGAAAAGTAGATTAAGTTAAGAGCATTCCCATTCTTATTGGGGGATATTGCCAAGGATTGGCTTCACTACTTGTCATTTGGATCAATCACTAATTGGAATGACATGTAGAGATATTTTTTAGTGAAGTACTTCCCTACCTCCCGAGCAATAAATATCTAAAAGGAAATATGTATAATTCAACAACACTATGGAGACTTTATATGCGTACTAGGAACATTTCAAGAGGCTTTGTGCTAACTTCCTTACCATCAAATTAGTGAACAAATCTAGATCCAATACTTTTATGAACAGTTTCTTCCATAAGAAAGAAGTATGATGTGCTTTGGTAGATAAGACACCCATTAAAGCTAAAAATCTTATTTCCAGCATGGATGCTAACTCTCAACAATTCAACATTCGTGAGGAACCCAGAGCATTTAAAGTCAGTGAAGTTAGTATTGCCACACTGGAGCAATAGATAGCTGGGTTGACATCTTTAGTAAGACAAATGGCTATAAATGGTGCTCAATAAGTGAAGGTATGCAAAATTTGCAAAATAGTGAGACATCCCACTAATACGTGTCTAACCTTGTAGGAGACTTCCATGAAATAATTGAATGCTTTTGGAAGTTTTCTGGGTCAGCCACAGAGGAAGTATGATCTTAGCTACCCTATGCATATAATTTAGGATGGAAAAAATCCTCCATTCATCAATTATAGATAGTAAGGACAATAACAAGGCTCCTACCAATAACCATATCAAAGATAAAGATAACCATCAAGCTTTGGACCTTCATTGGAACAAATGATGAAAACATTTCAAAAACAAACAAGAGCAACCATTTAGAATCTAAAAAATCAATTAAGTCATATAGATACTGCTGTGATCCGATTGAAAAATCATAATTCAAGTAAAATTCCTTCTCAAACAAGTGTGAATCTAAAAGAGAATGGAAGTGTTATCACCTTAAGAACTGGTAAAGAAATTGAGGCACCACATAAGACTCTTGTTATTGAAAATGATGAAGAATCTAAAATAGAACATTGAAGTGTCTCTAAAAGAAGCTGAAAAGGGAGCTAAGGAAAATTCTCAATCTGAAGTGATTAAAAATTTTACTAAAACTTTGACTTCTTTTCCAAGGAGGTTTGATAAATTGAAGAAAGAGGAGCAAGATAAGGAGATTTGGGAAATGCTCAAGAAGGAAGAGGTCCACATATCTCTAATTGATTCCATAAAGCAAGTTCCGTGATATTCCAAGTTCCTCAAGGAATTATAGAGGAAACTAAGAGGAGACGAGAAAGTAAGTGTGGTGGAAAATGTGTTAGCATTCATTTAAAGAAAGCTTCCCCAAAAATGTAAGGATCCAAGTACGTGTACAATTCCTTGCAAAAATAGGTGATACTAGATTTGAAAAGGCAATGTTAGATCTAGAAGCTTCAATTAATGTCATGCCATATTTCATTTACAATTCATTGAGTTTGGGATTTTTGAAAGAAATGTGTGTTATAATTCAATTGAAAAATGCATCTAACGCTTATCTTGAAGGGGTTGTTGAGGATGTTTTAGTGCAAATTAATGAATTCGTTTTCCTAGCTGACTTTTATGCTTTGAACATAAAAGAAGAACCTTCGTCTAATTTTACACCAATCCTGCTGGGTCAGCCATTTTTGAAGACATTAAAGATAAAGGTTGACATGGATACAAGAATATTAACTATGGAGTTTGATGGTGAAATTGTTCTCTTTATTATCTTTGATGCTATGAGGTAACCTAGTGATGTTCATTCTATTTTATCAATTAATGTCATGGAAGGCTTGTCTCAAGAAGTCTTTGATATGGAAGGTAAAGATGAGTTTAAAGTCATTCTTTGTATGAGTTTATAGGAAAACACTTTTGCAAAATTCTAACTTATTCATTACAAATGAGATGGAAGAAATTGTGTTAACATTGCAATCATTGCAATCAATAACAAAAATGTATGTGTTTCTAAGTATTGAACTACTAATATCTCATACAAAATCTCTACCTTTGGTTGTACAGGCACCTACAGTTGAACTGAAGTAACTATCAGAGCACTTGAAATATGTGTTTTCGGGAGAAGGAGAAACACTTTTGATAATCATAATAAGGAACTTAATTAAGTTTCAAGATGAAAAGCTCATTTGAGTGTTTAAGGACCACATCATAGCTATAGGGTAGGTCATAGCTGACATTAAGGGTATTAGCCCTTTGACATATATACATCGAATTCTTTTAGAAGAAGGATCCAAACCATCAAGAGAATCACAAAATAGATTGAATCATTTGATAATGGAACTGGTAAAGATGGAGATATTGAAGTTACTTGATGTTGGTATAATCTTTCCAATTTTGGATTATAAATGGGTGAGTCTAGTTCAAATGGTACCAAAAAAGAATGGGATTACTGTTGGACCCCAAACTTTTCTTAGAAGATTAGAATTAGTAAATGAGAAAAGTGGAGAGGTTCATATATATATTCTTTGTTGCTTTCAGTGGCTAAGAGATTTTGAAATAGGAAGAATGCAAACAAAAATGGAATTGAAATTGTGTTGTAAGTTGACGAAGAATATGTAAATATGTGTATGTTTTGTTATTGGTGTTCATGATTAAGCATGGGTTAAATTTCTTATCGATGATGTTGATTTCAAATGGAGATGAGAATGAGGAATAAATGAAGTAGAAAAGGTGATCTTGGTATGAGTTGTGTTAAAGAAAGATTGTGAAACAAAATGGGGGCTTGATCTAGAAAATTATTCAAGGAGTATGCTTCAGTCCCTTAGCCACAACTTTTTCTCTAGTTATCAAATGAGATGATTCTTGATTTGGATTAAACTGGAAATATATGGCTGCATTTCTTATGAAGACATCGAATTAAAATCTTAACTTTAAGAATCACAAAGTTTTCCATGAAGTTGAGAACTGAGTGCAGTACATTGGATGAACGAAAAAAATCATGTTCTGTATTTGAGGGAAAAGTTGAATTAATCTAGGCTGATTTAGGCAAATGTGCCTTCTAGAAATTTGTAGATCTTTCTTTTATCTTTTCAAGGGTATATAGTATGAAATTTTTGGACATCGGAGTCAAAAGTTATGATCTTTATAAGTGGAGGTGCATTTTGTCTGGTGCATTCGTCTGGTGCACTTCATCTAGTGCATTTCGTCTCATATTTTTGCACTTCGTCTGGTGCATTTCATCTATTACATTTCATCTGGTACACTTCGTTTGGTGCATTTCGTCTACTGCACTTCGTCTGGTGCCCTTCGTTTGGTGCACTTCATCTCATTTTTATACACATCTTCTGGTGCATTTTCTACCATCTAGAAGACAAAACCAGTCTTTTAGGTCTTCATCAAAGTTGTATATCTTGAATTATTCTTTCTAACCATATAAAGAACACCTTAATTGGATATCTTCAGGGAAAGTTATAGAAATTTTCCCAATGCTTCTTTCTTTTCCATGCACATCGTCTGGTGCATTTTGTCTCATTTTTATGCAAATTTTCTGGTGCATTTTTGACCCTTAAGAAGATAAAATCAGTCTTTGAGGTCTTAAACAAAGTTGTAGATCCTGAATTCTTCTTTCTAACCATATAAATAACACCTTAATCGAATATCTTTAGGGAAAGTTATAGCAATTTTCCCAATGCTTCTGTCTTTTTCATACACGTAGTCTGGTGCATTTTGTCCCATTTTTATGCACATAGTTTGGTGCATTTTCGACCCTTCAAACGATAAAATCAGTCTTTGATGTCTTCATCAAAGTTGTATACCTTGATGTCTTATTTCTAACCATATAAAGAACACCTCAATCGTATATCTTTAGGGAAAGTTATAGCAATTTTCCCAATGCTTCTATCTTTTCCATGCACATCGTCTGGTGCATTTCATTTCATTTTTATACACATTGTCTGGTGCATTTGCGGCCATTCAGACGATAAAATCAGTCTTTGAGGTCTTCATAAAAGTTGTAGATATTGAAATCTTCTTTCTAACCATATAAAGAACACCTCAATCAGATATCTTTAGGGAAAGTTACAGCAATTTTCCCAATGCTTCTGTCTTTTCCATTTTGCATTTACTTCTATGTTTGACTTTTATCATCTATGTTTGACTTCTATCGTCTGTCACATTTTCGACCCTTCAGACGATAAAATCTATCTTTGAGGTCTTCATAAAATTTTTATATCTTGAATTCCTCTTTCGAACCATATAAAGAACACCTCAATCAATGTTTGTAGAGAAAGTTATGGCTGTTTCCCTAAAACAGGTTCAGTATGGTTGTGGACAAAAACATGTTCGATTCTTTTGGCCATAACTTCTTCTCTAGACTCTCAAATGACTTGGTTCTTGAACCATTGG
>JAOSBN010112640.1:0-10681 GCA_027563595.1 Erythroxylum suave
CATTAGGCAGTCTATAGCACCTCATTCGGCAACCTCGATGTCGGCTATCTTTATCACACGATGACTACGTATGGAAAATCCAACCAGCTGATGGCCATCATCAAAAAGCTGCAGTTTGATTTACCATGATTGTTACATTCGAGGCGCGCTTGATGTCTCGGGTTTTGTCAACTCAGGTCACGGAGCTGCTGTTGTACCAACACCCGTTTCACCAGCAAGCCCCGGCTGCAGAGCGCTCGGTGGTCTCGAGAGATATCCCTTCTCGAGGTTTGCTCCGCAACGTGCCTGTTGGCCAGGATACAAGTGGATCTTCATCGTAGTGAAGTCATGCACGTCTGAACCCGAGAACTCACCTTCATCTCACAAACAGCTTGCATAGCAGCTGGAGTCAATAGTTGAACATTGAGTCTACGCTGTTGCGGAACAGCGGGATGGAGTGATAGACTTAGGAAGGTGAGCTGAAAAGCAGATCCGTCAGTTCTGGGGTCCTCACACAGAGATCACACAAGGTTGTATCTGAGAGATAAGGGAGTGCGACTACGAATGTGAAGGAATAGTTCCGCTGATGAATCATGTACTACCTGGAGTAACAGGCAGGCTCGTTCTCGAAGAGGCGAAGCATGTGGCAACGTATATGATGTGATATATCTTCTCGGGAATCACTGCGCAACAACAGACTGTACATTGCAGGCTAAGTTGTTTGGTGTGCCAACGGGAAATTCACGCCAAGTATGACAGTGCGTACAACCTACATGTTGCTGAGTTCATGTTTGATCTGTACCCTCCTAGCAAGCAAGCTCATATTTGTAGTCTAAAATCAAGGAATAAGCACATCTTGTAATCCTGTCACGAAGACACACTCCTTATTGATTGCTTACCTGCCTTCAGCCTAGAAGGACCCTTGAAACGCCAAATTCATACGCCTCCAGACTGTAGGCTCACAGTCTGCAGCGACACGCACGACTTGACGACCACCTCATTGTCCCAAATCTCAACGGCTATAACACCGCACATGAGATGTACCCCGCCGCCCTTCCCCTCGCTCCCATGCCATTCACAACCAATCTCAATAGTATGTCACATCCCAATGGCTACCCTCATCCTATACGAAGTTAGCAGTAAGTTCCACAACTGAACCAACCGTTCTGTTCGAATTCACGGGATCGAGACTTACACAATAGATATTCCCCGCCGCGCTCTGCCACTGCGGATATCCATCACCACGATTTGCAATTCTCGTGAACGTTCCAGTCACATAGGCGTCCAACTTGGAATTCTTGCGGAAGTCGAACTTGTATCCGTTGGCATGCGAGTAGGTACCAGACGCATGGCCTGTCTCGGTGCCGCCCGTGATGAGGATCTCGCAGGCGCAGGCGCCCTTAAGGGTAATGGCACCGTCGACCGTGCCCGAGTACACGCCGTCATAGGACGTACAGGTCGATTTGGTCCTGTCGGTGCAGCCGCCGCTGGAGTATGACGAGATGCCGGCGTTGCTGAGGCGTGAGGCCGCTTGGGACTGTGTGAGTTTTGAGCCCGAGCGGGCAGTGAGGTCGACAGGAGTGGCGTGGGTGAGGGTTATGCTGGCGAGGATGGCGAGAAGGGTCGTCGTGCACTGGTCGTTGTTAGTCAGGGTGGTGATAGCGGCGGGTGGTGGTCGTAAGGCTTGCCTTCATGATGGGCTTTGTATGCTGATGGTAGTCGACTATAGTAGTGGAATGGTCGTTGCTATACTCTCACATCTCAGATCAAATCGTCGACAGCGACTTCGTCGCCCTTTTTATGTCCATTCCCCATTTCTCGAACGTATTCGCATTTCCCATCGTTGACGCTTCACACGCTCCAAAGCCACAATGTCACCACCCTGTGCATGATCATAAATCCAAGGACCACTTCAACCTCACAAGCGCCATCGCACAAATGGTACAAAACCAGCGGGATGATCACAGCCAAGATCAATACGTCGTATCTCTACAATCTATCCATGGTGGGAGGTGTAACCTGCCGCGCTTGGCGGTTGCTCTCACTGGCTGGCTGTGTCGTAAGTAGGGCGATCCTCTCGTGTCGTGGTGTTTCAGGAGGCAGTGATCATCTGTCGCTTCCAGATTGGTTTTTCGAATTGAAGGGGAGTTGCAGGTTTGTCGTATACGTACAGAGCCGTTGAGTTTGTCTTTACGTGGTGGCGAAGAATGATTGGATGATTGTGAACACGTATCTATCATTCTCGCGATCACTGTCAGCGGAGGTCTGCGGAGCTGACAACGCGTCTCGTCGTACTTGCTATTGCTGCCGATACCAACGAACCACCCGAAGTAATGCGACCTTTACCCCAACCGACATAATTGTGCTACAACGTCTGACCTTTGATTGACCAAGCACGGAATTCAGGATTGTGGTAGCTATCAACCTGGGCTATCCAATGTGATCAATACCATCCTGCTCAAAAAGCTTATGCGACATGAGCTTTGTACTGCTATGGAATACTGCAGCCAGCTGTTCAAACGGGTTGCACGACGCTCTCGAGTTCTGTCACCGACACAACAGCAGCCTGGTCTTCGATGGCAGCCTTTGATTTCGTTTCGATAACTGTGGCTGGTAAGCCCTCTTCGCATTCCTTCAGCCTACCTTCTTCGTTCACAATAGTCTCGATGACAGCCATGACGCTTCCCTCTGGTTGCTTCAGGCTCCAAATTTTGAGCGGTGGATTCACACTAGCCAATAGCTCCTCCCAATCCTCCATCTCACGCTCCTTGCTGTTGAACGCCTGCATCATAGTCAGGTCTCTAACACGCAACTGTGCTTCCTGAGCGGCAGGAATTGAACCAGGGGTCGGCAGCAGGGTATCCATGATGACGACCCTTGCACCAGGGCGCAGCGAGTCGACGAGGTGCTGCAAGATGGTTCGTGCTTCATTGGCCGGCCAGTCATGGATGATCATTCGAAGAAGATAGATGTCAGCGTCATCCACAGGCTGAGGAGTGAAGAAGTCATGATCCTGGAAAGCGATTCGAGATGCAACTGCATCTGGAAGAGAAGACAGGTTGGTCTTCGAATTCGAAAGCGTTGTTGACAAATCTTGTACGATGAAGCTCAGATCTGGGTATGCGGTCGCTAGGGCGATGCTGGCGTGGCCGCTGGATCCGCCAACATCAACAATCTTTGCAGAACCCAGACCAGCCCAATCAAAGCCGGCAACAAGATGGCGAACGTTGATACCATCACTGGTGGTCACGTTCTTCATATACCGGGCGAACTGTTGTGTTCGTTCTGGAGTCTCTGCAAGATGGTCGAAAAAGGGAAGTGTCGTGTTCATAGCGATATTGAATGCTGTCTCATTCTTGGCTGTGGTTGAGCCCCAACGAGCAGTCTGTTCAGCCATCTTCGCAGCGACTGGAGCAGATGTGGTTGTCATGTAGACAGCCCAATCAAGAAGGTTCGGCTTCGAGACGAACTGAGAAGATAGCTCACTATGAGCCAGCTGACCAGATGTGGGCTCTCGCAAGATCGAGGCTGTCATTGCCATTCTTGCAATGCTCTTCAGTTGAAGTTCCGGAACTCCAGCTGCTGATGCAACTTCTGTGTACGAAACAGATTCCTCGAGGGGGACAAGCGACAAGATCCCAAAGTGGATCAGCCATTGAAACGACGCAAACTGTTGATATTGAGCAGCCTGGCTGAGGAGGAAATCGCTTGCGTCCATGATGAGATGGTGAGATAATTCACTGTGAGTTGGATCTGTTACTGCTGGTTCTGAGAGTGTACCTGGAGCTTCAACCGTACTAGAAAGGGCAGCCTTGCTAAATAATGACAGTGGATGCTCGAGATAGCAACGACGGGCCAGGAAGAGCCCTGCTCCTGGATCGCCCAAGATACGATATGATCTGTATACGCTCCAAGCGACAACGGCCTACAACTTTTCCCACTTGGCCCGTTAAGTTGGGGTTATAGCCGAAAAATGAGTCCAATTCGCCATGGAATAGGAGAAGTACCCAGTGACTGATCCTATTGGCTAGATAGAGTCCATCGTAGTCTTCCAACGATGCTCGACATTGTCCTACAATCAAGGAATGTTGCCCGCAGTGGACGACCTTTGGCGATGTATCGGGGGTCGGAAAAGTCAGGGACATCCAATTGGTTGAACAAGCCCGGTAAGTTTCATCATGGCGCTTGCAGCCGCAACTACATCCTACCTTATGGGATACACCATGGGGCTGAATGCCACTCCAGGCTTGAGGTACAGTTTGCGCGAAGATTGCAGAGATCTGGTGCGAGCCCTGTACGACATCATTCACGTGAGAGAAGGTATTCAGAACTGTAAATTGGCCTACATTGGTATACAATCATGGTTGACACTCAACGCTCGCTGACTTGATCTAGTGCTGACGCTTTTCAGTATTGACATTATTGGCACCAGCACGTTGTCTTGCACTTGCACCAAGATGTCGCCGTCTGTTGCTCTTGCTTCGGACCAGATTGGTCACATACTCATAATCGGTGGCGGCGTCGGTGGTCTTGCTCTTGCTCAGGGTCTATCCCAACACGGAATATCCTTCACAGTCTTTGAACGGGATGAAGCTCCAAATTCACGGACACAGGGCTATCGCATCAAAGCCTTTCCAGACACTATTGCACACCTCCGTGCTCTGTTACCGGCAAAGGTCTTTGCGCTTTTTGAAGAAACATGTGCGTCGACTAATATGCGAGAGACCACTGTCAATGCCGTCGATGGTAGCACGATAGCAAAGAGAATGAATCGCGGCCCAAAGCCTTACACGGTTGATCGAGGTGTATTGCGAAGAACACTGTTTCACGGCTTGGGGGAACACATCCAGTGGGGTAAAATTTTCACCCATTACAGCTTCGACGACGAGGACATAATTGCCCATTTTGCAGATGGCACGTTTGCAAGAGGATCCTTGCTGGTCGGAGCGGATGGCGGTCGGTCGGTCGTTCGCAAGCAATATCTGCCCAATGCACGTCATTACGACACCGGTGGTGTGTGCATATACGGCAAGACATACCTATCACCCGAAATTGAGCCCCAAGCCAACTCGAAATTGATGCACGGCCTGGCAATATGCCGGGACGCAACTCCAGTAATCCAAGAGATTATCTTCGGCGATCTCCCAGTCTCTTGCATGTTCGAAGCCATACACTTTCCCAATCGAGCAGACCATCCCGACCTGCCTGAAGACTACATGTACTGGGGCATTACCCTATCTTCGAAAGCACTCGGGCCCACACCAGAGATTGTGCAAAAAATGCTGCAAATCCCAGCCTCGAGCCTCGCCTCCCTGCTGACTGAAGAATGGGACCCTAGTATCAGGTGTTTGATCGAACATCAAGACAAAACTCAGACAGCTTCAATGCGAGTTATCAGTGCGAGCTCGGACATTGCTGAGTGGGAGCCGAGTCCCAGACTAACCCTCGTCGGTGACGCAGCACATCTTATGAGCCCAACTGGCGGAGTTGGTGCAGTCACTGCATTGAAGGACGCCGCTATCCTGCTAGAAACATTGCTTGCGCAGGGCCTGTCGAAGGAATCGATCGGGAACTATGAGCGGATAATGAGACAGCATGCTGGTGCTAGCATTGGTAGGAGCGTGGCTGGAGGCAAGAAGTTCTTTGGACAAGTGCCGCTGAGTGAATGTTTGCCTGTCAGCGAGTGGTGATGATCGTGGGTATCTTACCTTCAAAAGCATCTTGACTCGAGTGTAGAGAGTGTAATTGACAGTAGACCATTGACTATCATTACTTAGTGCTCGATCTAGACCAATATGAATAGGTCCTCTGCGCCACATCCAATTCCTGACTACTTCGTGAGCGTAGGGTCGCCTTCATTGTGATTATATACTTCGATGATGTGATCGAATTGTTGACTCCAAAAGTGTTATCACTCTCGCACCATCGATGAATATGAACATGCATGAGACCGAGCGCGAATACATCTTGATGATTCGAAATGGCCCCGGAAGCTCTGCTTGAACTCACCGTCACCGCTTATTCGTCGTCTCGTTCTGTGTCTTAGCTATCCATGGTTGGGCTCAAGGGAATGTTCATCTGTTCAAGTCGAGCTGTGGAGAAGAGCGACTGTCGTCCAGATCTGTATTCAAAGGACGAACTGCTTGCGCTTTGTTGGCCCTAATCAGAGAAGTCATCGCTACTATCGTGATCTGGGACGCAGCAGATCCCGCAGAACGAGTTTGATCCGAGTTCTCCCTCTCCATGATCGTTCATTTTTACAAAAAGCGAACTTGCCGTCGGACGTGCATTTGGCTGTTTCTTGAGCATGTCATTGATCCACTGAATCGCCCTGTTGTCACTCGCTTTGCCTATCGTTTTGAGAGTGTCGATCAGCTCAAGCAGCCCGCCGCTATTCGTCCTGGCAAAAGGCCGTTGCGTTCCATGTGTCAAGAAAAACTCTTCCATGTATGTGAGAGTCTGACCCTTGAGTACGACCAGCATCTCAAGAAACACGATACCCAAGCTCCAGATGTCAGATGATGTGTTCCTGGGCTCACATGAAGCAACCTCAGGGGCGCAGTATCGGGGACTCATGCCGTTCACCATGCCAGTAGTTACACTGCCCTTTGTGTCCGTGTATTCACGAGCCAGCCCGAAGTCGGTAAACATGATGTTCCCACGATCCACTAAGATGTTGCCTGGCTTGATATCTTTATGGCGAACATGCTGCTTGTGCAAGTAATCAAGGCCAGCTACCAGACAGCCAAAAAAGGTACGGAGTTCTCCCAAACGACTCGAGACATCAGCACGATTCAAGTAGACAGAAAGGTCCATTTCAGCGACCGGAAACATCAACAGGCCTAGATACTTCTTGTCAGAATAGCTACCTACGAACTCTACGACGTGCTTGTGGCTGAGTCGCTTTAAAGTCTCGATCTCGGTAACAAAGAGTTGAAGATCTTCAATCTGCCCTGAGCGAAGGATGGTCTTTCGAAGAACTCTTTTTCGTGCATATCTCTTGTAGCTGATGTGGCTGACAACCTCATCGACTTGGCCGAACCCACCACGACCAAGGATGCGTTGCTTTGCAAAGGGCAGGACCTCATCTTGATCGAAATAGCAATGTTTCCCTTCGGAACCCTTTTCCAGGTCCAATGATGGAGTCAGTACGAGGTGCTGGAATCTGACAAAGTCTGAAGCCTGACTTGGTCGCAAAGCCGACGGAAGATAGCGCTCCATGGTGGGGAACCAATAATCAGAGAAGCCAGAGGCGATGAGATCGTCCAGAAGATGCAAACAATTGATCGCACGGAGCACGACATATGTCCGTGGTACTTTACTCCATCGTGGGTTAGAACGCTCCAGTAGTGTGGATATGGTAGAAATATCCAAATCACTATACGATGTTCTTGTGGTCTGACTATCGAAGAATTTATCAAGGCCACCAGCTGATTGTCCCAAACAACCCTTTTTTTGCTGTTCGTCGACGCTCAGTATTGGCAAACTTATGGGAGCTACCTCTTCGGGTGATGATGCTGCTGTGGTGACGCGAGGCGTGCTGCTATGTCTTTGTCTGAAAATTCTCCTGATCCAGGATTCTGATGGCAAGTCGAGATCACTGCTTCTTGATTTTTGCTGTTTGGAGACACATCTGGCAATCTTGGTCTCAATAACGACATTGGGGGACGTCCCCTGGTAAAGCACGATTTGACGAAAGAATCCCTCTGCCTCCTTGTACTTTCGTCGCCTGTAGAGTATGTCTGCGAGTAGGTGCCGACATATGAGAGTTTCTCTGTGAGATTTGCCCAGCGTCTTCTCATGCCCTGACAGCGTCTCGCGAACCAACTTTTCCGCCTCACTATGCTTTCCCTGACCAAAGAGGTTGCATCCGAGCATAAATTTACTGGTGAGGGTACGTAGTTCAAGAGGACCGAGTGCCCTCTCTCGCCCGACCACTGCCTCACAAAGATATGGTTCAGCCGCATCGTATTTTCGCTGTTCATAGAGTACACTCCCGAGCATGTGTTTACCGCTGAGTATGTCATGGTGATCTGGATCTAGGGTCTTCTGCATGTCGAGCATTGCCTCGCGAAAATAGCTTTCCGCCTCATCAAACTCCTTCTTTTGATGGAGAAGCGCACTAGCAAGCCAGTATTTGATATCAAGTAATTTAGAGCCATAATCTTCTAGACCTTGACCTATCGCTAATGCTTTTCGAAGTGCTTCCTCCGCGTTTCGGTATTTGCCCTCATCAAAAAGTCTTTGGCCCTCTTTGTAAAACGAGCGGCTGTCCTTGAGACGATGATCGCCCATTTCACCGGGAGATGTAAAGGTCGATGCTTGAAAGCTTCAGTCTGAGGGATATCGCAACTTTCGCGTGCTGGCCCGTAACATCCATCAATGCTCAGCAGTATTGGTTCCGCAGACGAGGAGTAGTATCATCGGTTCCGATCGGTTTGAATATAGAAGCGCGGAGGCTCCAGCGTGGAGATCTTTTAGATCATGGCGCAAAGGGACGAGCATTTGATCAACTCATCTGCCAATCGACTGCGACTCCCGAGTTACCATACAAAATGTGAATCACAGGCATGAGACGCAGTCAGGTCAACCTGCGGGGATGGGCTCAAGCGCCCAGCTATGCCCAGTCCGCAGCACAGCACTTCCGTGTACTAGGCGTACCGGATAACAGTACCGTCCGGTCTGTAGCCTTGCGAGGCTGCGTATGGCAAAGATCACTTCTCTGATCAATCTTGCTGACCTCTTAGTCACTTGGTCCTCATTTCGATTTAGATGCTAGTTGATGATCGGAATCATCGTGCTGACAGCAATTAGATAAGCATAGTTAAGAGCTACTCAGATGGAATTGAGCGGTTAAAGCTTACCCCGACAATGTTTCTTCACTATCTAACTTAGCACTCCTGAAGGCATCTTGCAGCCCTGGCAACACTATGGAATGACACAGATGAACAACATTCCCTTGTGCTGAACCACTAAATCTTGCGCCATTTGTGTACATAATCATCTTCCGCCATCAGGCAACATTTTTGGTCTGCGCGCTTCAGCATCAGACTCGCGCGTTCCTCGTCTGTATTAGGTTTTGCTTCAGTCGAGCAGAGCTTTGCAGGACCAGATTGCAAGAATGTCGCCAAAGGTCAGAAAGAAAGCGAAGCCTTCAGGCACTTCTAGATTGAGAGAGAAAGCATCTGCTGGCCCTAAAGACCCCAAGCAATCCCATCTCTATACAGATGACAATCCATCCACAACTCTGCACGGTACAGGCTTCAAGGATGCCGAGACAGCTCGGAGCACAATCTCTCTGGTCTCTCAGCGCTCCTTGACCTACCAATGGCAGGTCATCAACACAATGTACCACCGCGCCAAAGGCCACCCATCGATGCGCAAGGCCGATGGCGCCGGCGCCCAGAAAATGAAGGACGCCATGGTCATTTTCAGACAGTGGCTGGACAAGACCTACCCTGAAGCTAAAGAGAAGCGAAAGACAGAAGGGACGGAGTTCAAGCCACTGCTAAGCAAGGATCTCGTGAAGAAGTATCTCGAAAGACTCCAGGCATTAGATGCTGATGACAACTGTCGGCGCTTTGCAGAAATGTATGTTGATCTGCCCAAGGGGAAGAGACTAGCGAACTTGCTGCTTGACGATAAGCATCCGGAGAAAGAAGACTGGGAAGTGACACGGGAGAGGGCACTCATGAGATTGAAGGAAGAGAGAGGAGAAGGCGAAGATGGCCTGTGGAATGAGAGAGGAGGTGTAAGTGAATGGCACTTGAAGTGTATTGGGTGGGCATGGAGTCCTGTCGGGGAGAGGAGGTTGCCTCCGTGATAAAGCTTCTTGTGTCGAGCACCAGAGTATGCATCACTGATCAAGCATACCACATATGAAGGACTCCCACATCGATATGGCGGTCATGCCGACGCGTTCAACCACTAGACCTGTTCAAAGCACCAGTTAGCGCCACTGGTATGCTGGGAATGGCTACTCACTGTCGATAAGGCCTCGACCACCTTCAAGGAAGAGGTGGCACAGATACGCTATTCTACGTAAGGACAGAGTTAATCCCACAAGTCTGTTACCAGCCACCAATACCCGAAGGACATCGAGCAAATCGTCCCGGAGAGAGACAACGCAAGAGTAGCGCGTTACTCATGTCTTCGTCTCACACACTTCACGTCGTGCCTTTTCCTTCCAAGCAAACAGTTTGATACTGTCAAGAGTTGCTGTCATCACCTGACACTTAACAGTCTCCATTTGATCAGGCTGGCCATGCACGTTCATCAAGACCTTGACTTGATTCTTTGTCTTCTCGGAGAGCTACAGCTGGTATGAAGTCGTAGGTCGACTTCCCCGCCAGCCGATGTCTTGATGATTTCGATCCTGTGTTGCAGAGAACATTCAGTTTCCAGATCAAACAGCCAATGTTCTGACAGTATCAGATGTTGGGTGAGACTTTCATGTCAAGATCCGGGAAAGGGCTGCGTGAAGTCCTTTAGGAATTGACATTCGATGACAGAGACACTGCAGCGAAAGGCACACTGTTGGACCGGAACAGCTGTCATCTAAGCAGACTCAAATGGAACTACCTGGCGGATAGTCTCATTCTCCAACATGCTCGTAACAACCTCACACAAACTCGTTCAATCAAATACCTGGCTTCTTCACGATCGCTAAAATCGCAAATCACCTTCACGGAATGGGTTGTCA
>JAOSBN010112651.1:0-10680 GCA_027563595.1 Erythroxylum suave
TAATGGACTATTTTGCAAATTTTAAAAAATTTCAGGGACTATTTCATAAATTTAAAAAATTACCCGAAATGGTACTTAATATTGACAGGTATCGATACAGTACCATACCAGAATCTAATCTAACACCAAAACTGGTACGATATTTGCAACTTTGGAGTAGGCCCTCATAAAAAAAAAGAGATAAAATAGGCGCTCTTTTTGTTGCTCTTTATAAGGGTTAAAAATGGGCTTTTGACTTTCATAAAAAATAAAATGAGATAAAATAAAAGCCCCTTTTATTACCTATTTTATTCTTCATGAGTGTGGGCCTAAGTAGGTGCCCAATTTACTCTAGCCTAGAGCTGGGCCTTGCTCTAAACACCAACTTAAATCGTTGAGTCATAAGCTGCATATTGTTGTCCATGTCATTCCTAACTATAGTTTAACTTCAGGCTAAGCTCGCTCTACAACAGACTGGTTAGTGATAGCTAACATCAAGAGAAAGAAGGTAGGCATAATGGACCAAAGAAGGAGATGCTCATTTAAGTCCTTCGTTGCTAAGAAAAAATGAAAGACCTATTCGTTCTTTTCATATTTTTTTTGAAAAACTAAAAAAATGTAATAAGAAGCAATAAAAAGATTACAAAAGTTCTATTGATCTTCCAATCCCATGGAGGGAAAGCAAATGTAATCACCCCTCTAAAATAACAAGTTTACAATCAACAATAATGCTTAGTCTATTGAGAAATCCTTAACATAGATCTTAAGAAAATGATTCCCTTGATGTTTTGTAGAATCCCAGCTGTAATCTCTTTCTCTGTGGCATTTTTAAAAAAAATCTCTTGTTGTTCCTTTCCATCCATAACTCCCGAATGCTTAATCCACAGCAAGAAAATAAATTTCCAAAGTGTCATTATGAATACACAAATGATCCTTTAGCCATTGAATGACATCAAAGAGTGAATTCCTATTCCAGTTTCACTGATATAATCTTTTCGTCCCTTTATAGACATTTGAGGCATATTAACATTTAAAAACAAATGTTCCTTAGTTTCTCCACACACCTAGCATAAGGAGCATCTATAATCCATTGCCAAGTAATGAATTCTATCCATAGTGCTTAATTTGTTTTTCATTATCAACTATAGGAGTGTCAAGCAAGTTTTATATCTAATAATAAAACTCTCAATACCCACAAGTATACAGATCATATCCTGTAGTATAATAGATTCCAGCTCCTACGAGGATTATTTAATAGCTAACAATTTGAACATAACTTTGTCTAAGATAACATGAAATTGATATGAACTAAATTAAATAAGAAAATTTAAAACAAATAATAAAACGAAACAATCAAATGATTAACAAGTGAGTTACCAATAAAAATTGAGATCGATCAAGATGGAGTATTTGGGAACTATTGTATATTTTGTTTCTTTTATTATTGTTGATTCAATTTATGTGTTTGATATAGATTTCCTAAGGTACTGATTACTCTTTCTCAATATCTAATCAATTAATCCTAATTGAATTTTAAATTTTCAAATTTGCTATTTCTCGATTCATAAAACTATACTAATGTCTTCAATTATATTTGAAGCTATCTAATAAATAATTAATTTCACAACCAAGATCTCTCTTCGATTAATCTTTAATTTGATAATTTTGAGCCTATTAAATTGCTAATTCTTATTGTTCAACCTAACACTAATTACTTTGACTCACACTCTTAATTTGTTGTCAAGTTTATGCATGAACAATCATCACAAACATCTAAGTATGTATTGAAATCAAAAATAAACAAAGGTCACAAAATAATTCTAGAATAAATCCTGATATGAAATTTAGAAATCCATACACATATTTAACATCTTAGAATTCATATTACGTATCAAAGATAATGAAAGAATTACCAAGCTATTTGGTTGACGGTAATAGAATACCTATTACCTATCTATTCCTACTTATTAAACATTCTGTTGTTTGGTTAAAAAAAATCATCTATTCCCAGACATGAGGGAATCGGTAAAGATCATATGACCTTGCCTTTACCTATTCCACGCACATTCGGAATAGGTAAACATATCTCTCACTTTTGGACAAGATCGTCCCTCTCCTCCCACCGTCTCCACTCTCACGCTTTTCTCAGTCATTGTTCGTTCTTTGTTCTAGTTGTGGTTCTCCAAGCAACTCACTGCCGGATTTCTAGGGTATGTTAAAGAAATATCTTCGTCCCTCTGCCTCTGTCTCTAACTCTCTGCTCCATACAACGCATAGACCAATAATGGCAACGGATATAGGTCAGATGGATGCGATTCTCTCCTGGATCAACTCCACTCCTCAACTCAATCTCTCCAAGGTTGAAGAGGTTTTTCTCTATTTTGAGGCAAAACTTATAGTTGCGTCTGATCTCTATTCTTCTCGAAGAAATTGCTTGAGTTGTGGCGAATTTCAGGTTTTCCAATCCAATCTAGGTTTGTGTAAAGCACAAGAAAAACGCAACGTTTTGATAGTTGTCTTGTTTACCGAGAAGGGCGCTTTAATAAGTAAATCATACGCTAGTGAGGAGTGACTATTTCTATTTGTGCCTCCTTCATTCTTCATTGTCTGTGTGTTTAGGTTGAATCGAAGATGTTTCTTACGAGGTAAGCTATTCCATTCATGATCACCACGAGTACTCAAATGGGTAGTCTTATCTTTTTGCTCCTTTTTCTCTTATAATGGAAAAGATTTGATCTTTTTGTTTTGTTTTCTGAATCCGATTTGTTTGCACGTGTGTGCCCCTTTGAAAGGACCGAGTATCAGTAAACAAATTTTTGCTGACTGCTGACAGGATCATAGAGGTGATTAACCCAGAAGATGACGACTTCGTGTGGGTGCATGATTATCATCTTATGGTCCTACCATCATTTATGCGAAAGAGGTTTAATAGGGTGAAACAGGGGTTTTTCCTCCACAGCCCATTTCCTTCGTCGGAGATATATAAGACATTGCCCATTAGAGAAGATCTTCTGCGAGCACTGCTAAATTTGGATTTAATTGGGTTTCATACCTTTCGATATGCTAGGCATTTCTTATCTTGCTGTAGTAAAATGTTTGGTCTTACCTATGAGTCTAACAGGGGTTACATAGGCCTTGAGTATTGTGGTAGGACTGTAAGCATTAAAATTCTTCCTGTTGGTATATATATGGGTCAACTCCAGTCAGTGCTGAGCCTTCCAGAGACGGAGGCTAAGGTTGATGAACTTATTAAGCAGTATCGTGATCAGGGTAGGGTTATGTTGCTAGGGGTTGAGGATAAGGAAACTGCACTAGGATGGTGTTATGAGGATGCAGACCCAGATTTCAGTTCATGCCAGGCTAAAGAACTTCTTGATCATCTTGAAAGTGTCCTTGCCAATGATCCTGTTATAGTGAACAGTGGCCAAAATATTGTGGAGTTCAAGCCTCAGGTTTGGTCTAAACTACTTTGCTTTTCTCGTTTCATTTTATTCAGCATATCATATTAGTGTGCAATGTGATAAACATTTCAAGTAAAGCTTGTTCCATTGGTTAACAATTGCAAACACCAAGTGCAAGTGTATACTCCATAGAGAGATTCTGGTTCCTGTTTACTTAAGGAGGCTTGAGGATGCATTCACAATGCCTTTTACGATGAGGAAAAGGATCAAAGAATGTCTGAACTTTTCATTTTGTTTTCCTTTTGTCTAGATATCTATTTGCATTTACAAATATTTATGTATCAAAGACTACTCTATGGCCGTTATTATAGTACCTAATCCTATATATAATTTTCCCTTTTTAGGATTATATGTGTATATAGGTTGGAATCTATTCAGAAATATATGAAACGAGGTTTTACTTCTCATCGTTAGTATGTTATACAACATAATGTTAAGAACAATTTTGATAGATGTTTTGGTTTATTAGTTCCAATTCAAGCAGAAATTTTGGTATCCTTGTTCATTTGCATAGTATAGCTTGGCTAGTTATTATCATGTTGGTTGGTACCATGGTTGTACAATGATTTAATGCTTTATGGAAGCAATTTATTCTTGTTGTCGAATTCTATAGTAATTGAATTCTGAATGTAAGCTTCTTGCTATGTACTTAAACACATTTCTTTCTTTTTCTGTAGTCTTAAATGGCCATAGCACCTACATTTTTCTACGTGGCATTGCATACCTTCTATTTTGTAAGGGGTGGGAAGATTGTGCACCAACATGGGGATACTAATGCATCAGTGGTCACAGAAGCTAAACCCATGGTCTTTCTTCAGCAGAAGGAAGCGGAAGATCCAAGCTCCACCGCCATGGAGGTTTCTTGCCACATATTGAAGATTATGTTAAAGTTTAAATATTTTGTCTAGTTATTTAAAATAGGGTTGAAACTTATTTTTTGTTGAATTAAATAACTTTTTAGTAATTTAAAGCCCTATATTATATTTATTTTCGATATCTACCATTGTTATTTTATATTGCAATTACGACTATATATTGAATGCTGACGTGAGTCAGACTAGGAAAAATTAACCAATGCAAAATGTTGGAAAGTCATATGACAAGAAGAAAATTAATAATAATAAAGAATTTAATAATAATAATAATAATAATAATAATAATAATAATAATAAATTATTATTATTATAATAGTAATAAATTATTATTATAATAATAGTAATAGTAGTAATAATAATTAATAAAATTAATATTAATAAGAATAATAGTAAGTAGAAAATTAATAATAATAATAGTAATAATTAATAATAATAATGACTTTAATAATGATAATAATTAATGAATAATAATAATAATAATAATAATAATAATAATAATAATAATAATAAGGATATTTTGGTCTTTTTGTTAGTTATTCCTTTGTCATTCCAAGTTTATATTTTCAAATAAAATACTGGCATAGAAATTATTTATCTATTTCATTCCTTTAACTAAACAAAGTAATACTCATTCTTTTCTATCCCTCATCTTTTCTATTCTTAAGAATAACTATTCTTTTCCTTATTTATTTCATTCTTTAAACCAAACAGGCCGTAAAGGAAAAGAAGAAAAACTCTGTTGAAGCCTTGATTTGGAACGTTGGAATTCCTAGAGCTCTTTTTGCTCTCATTATGTTTAATCCACTTTTTGATGTTAACTGCTGTGTTTTTTGGTTTATTTCACATTATTAAATAGTTATTGAGGCTTCTAAGGTTCTTTCTAGGATTTTCTTACTTAATTTGGTTCCAAAAATAGCCCTGAAATGTCAAAAGACCAAAAAAATCTTATGCCTAGAAAGCCTCTGGCATGATCCTGCCCTTATAGGCATGACCGTGCTCCTATTGTTTCACTCTTTCTTAAGATTGTGCTCCTTAATACACGATTGTGTCACCTTCAAACTTCCTCCATCTTGTCACCTTCAAACTTCCGCCATCTTCTCCATTCTTCAATTTCGTGATTTCCAACACTAAAAAACACATTAAACACCTCTTGAAAACTAAAATTAATATCTTATTTTAATTCTTGCTCTAAAAAAAACACTTAAAACATAATCAAACACTAAAAATGTCACAATTATAAGCCTATATACGTTATAATCATCTAAGAAATAATTAAAAACACACTTAAACATGTAGCAAAACATAGATAATTTAAACCTATCAATATCTCCACACTTAGACCTTTGTTTGTCCTCAAGCAAAACTAAAAACATAAACATACAAAAATACATAAGCACACAATTACACAATCATGCAATAATACAATAATAGTACAATGGCTACAAATATCATGGAATGAACTTTACCTCAAACATCAACTATTTAAAATGTGCCAACATACTAACTTATTCCATTCATGTTTAAGTGCTTAGAATTGAATATACATATCAATCAAAATATTAATATCTTATTCATACACCTATGACACTTGTAAGCATGCATTTATTATTATTAAACAATCAAAAAGACAAACTATCACTAAGTAACTTTTCATAAGAATTCTTGCTATTTTTTAAAAGATCAGTAAGTTTATTTATTGTAACACCATTGCTTTTATATTTTCTTTAATAATAACCTAGTCTTTTGACACAAAGGCAAATACATTTTCATAAATGTTCCCCAGTTACTCAATTAGGTCATGTTTTTTATTTAATTTGGTTGTAGCATTATTCTAGACTTTTGACGAACAAACAAACATTTTGTCATGAATGCCTTCGGTTACTCAACTATATCATAACTCTTAACTGCTAGCAGCTCTATTCTTAACCCAATTTTCATAAAAAGAGCTACTAGAATAGATATTTTATTTTATTATTTATTTTTGTAGCCTATCTCATTTCTTTTTAGTCAATCATTCTCATGAAAGGTATTAATCATAATAGCCAATTCAATTGACTTATAATCATCAATGTATAGAACAATTTTCCTAAAGTGAAATAATAAGGGTCATATTCTAATTATCATGCATATTCATTCCAGATACTTAAAGCATAAAATTCACAAGTCAATATGCTTTTACAAATTAAATATCCATGTTTAAAGTTAAATTGATTCCATTCAATTATTGCCATTGAAACATTCACACAATGAACATATCATAATGAAACAAAATGTTCACACAATGCCACCCTAAAAAACCAATATACAATTGAAAATTTCACACACAATTGATATATACATATGCAAAATTCATGCACATATGAAACTACGGCAAAAAGTGCTTTAGGCAATGACATATTTGCAACAATTTGAAAAATTGTTACTAAAAATTAGTATAAGGCAACAATTTTTACAGTATTGCCTTTAATAATATTAAAAGGCAACAACAATACTAATTTGTTGCTACATATAAGAAAAGATAACACAATTTTTAAAAGGTTACAATAGTCTTATATATGCAATATCTGAAATTGTTGCTATAGTTCTAATCATCTATTTACTAAAGGGTATTTACTAATATTACATATTTATTTATATAGTTACCTACTAATGTATATTTAACTTATAAATTTTTCTATTTACTAATTAATATTTAGAATATGTATAAGAAAATTAAAATACTTATCAATTTTTATTTAGTAAAATTAAATTAAATGATACAATTATTCTAAAATACACAAAAGTACTGTAATATATACAAATAATTCTAAATTGTCGATTTATTTATTTTTGAAAATTTAAAAAATTGATTGAATGATATAATAAAATGGTAGAACAAAGTGTTTGGAGAGAAATTATATCCTAGATCAAATAAGGACCAAAAGAAGTATGACGACATTAAAACATACAAGAAATAACATTTTCCCAAAGAAAACAAGGAACGACAACATTCTAAAGGAGCGAAAAAAAACATAAATACTATAGTGGTTTAGTTAAAGGGGGTGAAAATTGAGAAGCATCCTTAAGGCTCTGTTTGGTGAAGAGTTTAGTAATGGAATGGAATGAAACATAACATGCTTCCATTGTTTGGTTGAGGGTTTTATAATGGAATAGAACATAATGGGATAGAAGCAGAGGGTTTCATGTTACATTCCATTCCATACTAAACAACAAAAATAAGAACCCTTCGATTTAGAAGATTTAAGATGGAACGTAAACTAATAAATACACAGTACTTAATATATCCTCAATAAATTTTATTAACACTAATTATTTCTTCTAACTCTATCCCTAAAATTTTCATTTCTCCCTCTCTCCATTTCACTTCTAGGCTTTGCTCTTCATCAGGAAAAAGAGAAGAGCAAGAAAGTTACATAAATTTGACGGAGTTGCTAAGTTGTGTCATTCGTTCAATTCCAGGCTTCTTCTACAAGCCTCTGTTATGTTCTGCTCTCTTCTTCCTTCCGTTTGATACTCGCACTCCAATGGCTCGAAATAGGGTAAGTCTGTATTGACTCTCTTTTTTTATCCAGTTTAATTCTTTTCCTATACTGTGAAAGAACCCGATTAGTTCATTTCTGCATGTTGGTTTTCAATTAAATGTTAGAACCAACTTCACTTTACTCATTGTCAGAAAATTTGTTTTTACTATTTTGAACTTGTCAGAATTATTTTCCTTTTTTTCCTATGAGGTAAGAAATTAATGTGAAGTTATTGGATCAGGAAGGTTTAGTGTTGTTACTTGATATTAGTCCCCCTATGCATGAGACCCTACCTGAGGTTGAAAAATTATGCTCCATGCTTATTTAAAAGAAGGTATTCTTCAAGCTTTTCTACTGATCCGTTTCAGTTTCCTTTTTTTATTTCTTTTTGTGTATGTGTCCTTTTTAATTGATTCGCTTCAATATTCAACTTTTGAATGTTGATAATTTGGTTATTGTGCAGTATTTGAAAACAACTTTCCACTAATTACTTAATTGCATTGTGGTTTTACATGCAGCTGATCTACAATAAACAGGATGAAATGGTGATTGTTGTTTTTGGAACTAAAGGTCAGTCTTTTTGACTCTTCATGTTAATGATTTTTAAGTACTCTAAAATGGGTTTTTTTTTTCCTTATAGAAGGTTTGCATCTACAAGTTATCCTTAGTTATGCTTGTTTAAAAATTCTCAGAAACTGAGAATGAGTTGAAAAAGAAGTGGGTTGATATGAGCATGTTGTTGTTTTACAAAATATCAAAGTAGCTGATGGATCTCTTGTTGAAGCATTACAATAGCTACCTTATGGAACTGCTTCTGGTGACTGTATCTAACTAATTTGATTATTCTACTTTCCTTGGATGGTTATATTCTCCCTCGCATTTCATTGGTCGCAGAGACATTGTAAGGAAGAATATCTTTTGCATACCCACCCAATTTATCAATTTTTTTGAAAGTGATATAAAAAAATCTCTATTTAAAACCCAAAAAGGACCTCCTTGGAGGAGTTGTAATCATTGGAATCTGAAAAACATTAGCAGATGATTTTCAACGTTCTTGATATTATGCACTTGATATATAAATGCTCTAGGGACTAGCTTTAGGAAGTAACTAAACCATGTTTCCAGTGGTTCCTTAACTTTATTAGATCTTGATGCTATTGTTGTTGGTATGGATATGCTGATCAAAAAATATCAGTCAACAAACAAAGGAAAGAAGCGTCTCTGTCTTATAACAAATGCCCTTTATCCTATCAAAGATCCCTATGAAGGAACCAAAAAAGATCAAGTGAGCGCCATTGCCACATAAATGACTGCTTATGGGATGAAAATGGAATCTATTATAGGGAGAATAGGGTTAAACAGTTATGCAAATCAGAAAATAATGGAGGAAAATGATAATCTCTTAGATATATTCTACAGGAAAACATCTGCAAGATAGTGTATGTGGACAGTCCAATTTCATTGTTAGGTTCACTTAGAGTGTGAAAGATTGCCCCAGTTACAATATTCAGGTGTGGTCTTGAACTTAGCCCAAATATGAAAATAAAGGTAAAATGTACATTTTGTTATTGATCTATTTGTTAAGTTTATAATGTTGATCTTATGATATGTACCGCATGTTATGATGATTGTTACCAAAAAAATGGAAGGGTTTTTTATAGTTTCTTTTTCATATTTTATTTTCCAGGTACTTCATTAATTTTTTTAACTTTTAGCAAAAGTTTCTAATAGTGGATCTCACAAAGCCATTCGATGGTGATTGACTAGTTAAGTTCATCAGTGCATCAGATTTGGCCTATTTTATGATTGCAATAGTTTGCTTGCTTCTCCATGTTTGCATATATGAGTTTGAATTATCTAGTTTATGAGGTTTTCCGCGAAGAAGCTGTTGGAACCTTCTAGTCTGATTAATATTCGTTGCACAAGTTGATTAATGTTTATGGTGATCTGTATGTAAGATATTCCAAGTAGTTTCATCAGTTGAATTTGAGCACCATTTAGCCTTTGACACTGAATGAATCTGAGGTCAATAGCACATTCATCAACTACTTGTGGTTTTAACCATGATGAGATTTTATTGATTATTTCTGGGCTATCAAACTATTGTATTTTTCCATGGAATCTACATGCATGTGTATTAATGGAGAAAAGTTTTAGATTTATCTCATCATCTTCGTTATCTGCATAGGTATGGGTCTGCAAGAAAACATCAGAAGAAAAATTCCCCACTCTGAAAAACTATCATGATAAGGCACCTCCAACTAATAAGTTTGTTACACATGAAGTTAAGGTTGATTATGAATATAAAAGCGTTGAAGATGATAGTAAAGTTGTATCCCCTGAACAAAGAATCAAGGGTTATCGATATGGACCACAAGTCGTGCCTGTATCTTCTACTGAACGGGATTTTGTACGTTTTTAACCAAAAAAGAGTGTGAAGCTTCTTGGATTTACTAATGCCTATATTATTAGATCTTAATATTGTGAATGGCAACGTGGATTTGATTAATGATTAATTGAAATAATTTTGGCTTTATAATTTGATTTTGAATTTCTACATTCGTGATATCATTTTATGCGACAGAGCGATTAGAGAAGGTTTAGCAGCAAAAATTTTATATAATTAGTAATATAAATAATATTTTTATATTATTTCTTCTTAACCTAATAATAATAATAATAAAATTTTTATTAATAAAAATATAAAAAGTTATTCTTTAATTATTTGTATATTTTTTATATAAATAAAAACATAAATAAATAATTTTTAAATATAAATCACATATAATAGAATAAAATTTATTAAATAATTAATAATAAGATTTATTAAATAATTAATAATAA
>JAOSBN010112662.1:0-10679 GCA_027563595.1 Erythroxylum suave
GCGCTTCATAATGGCAACTCAAGTCACAACGCCTTTATCTGAGCATGCATTTTATGAAATGCCACAATTTCTGAATAACTCATATATCACAATCTTAATGAATAATCAGACAAAACTTCAAAGTTATCGGACCTTAGTCCGGCATTCAACTATCTTTGAGAATCAAATGACAATTTCATATCAACTGCACATTTATTTTAGCTGATTCATATTCAAGTAGCACTTCAATATTTCAATCCAATATCATAGTCATCGGACCTCCATATCCGGAATCAACATTCAAGCCACATTCATTCAATCTATTTAAACAGAATTTAAACAACTGGAGATTAAGTGAGACCATCTAGGTTACTCACAAGTTACTCCCGAAGCTAATGCCTAGAAGTGCCGGCAACGTCTAGAAGTTGACGTTCCAATTGTTCCTCTATAACAAAATAATACACACATATATCATAATCTACACAATTATGTGTGTTCATTAATGCACATATATGGAATGAATTATGTGCAATGCATGTTCATGACAATCCCGGGTACCCTTCCATCAAGGTTATCAAAACCATAGTCAAATATCGAACCTCACTTGACTAACATTATTCGTAGGGTTTATACCTCAACAACCCATTTGAATCCAATTCCATAACCTAATGAGCCATTTTAGATTTCTCTCAAAACTCTGACTTTCTAGGCTACTATTCACGTTAAATCAAAGAATGCAATTGATATAATTTGATCTTATAAGCAGAAAGTAGATGAATATTCAAACACAAACGATAGCTAAAGGCAAAAGAAATATCAAAGGCAGACGAAGTGAAACACAAACAGGAGCAAAAGACAGACGAAGTGTCTAAAGGCAGACGAAATTCAAAAGACAGACGATAGTAAAACATAGACGAAAGGCCAAGCACAGATGATAAGAGGTCAAACACAGACGATAAGAAGTCAAATATAGACGATAAGAAGTCAAGCATAGACGATACGAAACACAGACCATAGGAGGTCAAACACAAACGATAGCAAAGTCAAACATAGACGAAGCACCAAAAGACAGACGCAACGTCAAAAGACAGACGAAGTGCCAAAAGAAAGACGCAATGCCAAAACACAAACGAAGCGCCAAAAGACAGACGCAATGCCAAAACATAGACGAAGCGAAAAATAGACGATTCCTAAAAGTATATGAAGAACAAATGAAAGGCAGACGAAGAGAAGAAAGACAGACGATATGTGGTCAACACAGACGAAGAAGGTCAACCACAGACGATAAAGCACAGACACAAAGTGGTCAACACAGACAATAAAATTGTTAACCATAGATGATAAAACATAGACGTAAAGTGGTCAACACAGACGATAAAATAGTCAACCACAGACGATAAAACACAAACGCAAAGTGGTCAACACAAACAATAAAATAGTTAACCACAAACGATAAAACATAGAGGCAAAGTGGTCAACACAGACGATAAAATAGTCAACAACAGACGATAAAACACAGACGTAAAGTGGTCCACACAGACGATAAAATAGTCAATCACAGACGATAAAACACAGACGATACGTCTATGCTCCTGGACATCTCTAAGTCTTCATCAACTCTAATATAAACACCTAAGTATTAATACATGCTCAATGAAGAAACAGAGCATATCACATTCCATAACTAACTCTCTACACTAATCGTATACATCATTTTATTTCTATTTCAACTCCAAAAACCATCTCACAACACCTGATCACTAATAATCCATTGAAACCCAAATAACACCATATCTCCAAATTTTCATCCCTTTAACATAGTGTTCAAGAATGTAATTATACGAAAATTCCATGTTCATACAGATGACATCAACTCATCAATTTATTTCAAAATCTCCCATTCTAAAGAATTTATTCACTACCTTCTTGTTGAAAAACTCCAAGATCTTCAACTATCCCTAAAGCCTTAATTGCATGCAAAATCACGTGCTCCTCTGTGAACACTAACCAACTTCTGGTCTTTCTTAAAGCAGAAGAAACACTTTAGGAGTAAAGGAAATGGTGAGGGATATGAAGAATTAGAGTTAACTTTCAGAAGGAGTTTGATGAAAAACTCTGTGTATAGGAAGAAATTTGGAGACAATGATAACAAGGAAAGAACTTAGGAAAAGTACCGACCCCTTTTTAACACTCGAATTACTCAAACTTCTGACACATAATAAAAGCAACTTTACACTTGTCGCTTCCCTAAGGTCTAAGTTCTGACTTAGTTTCTTTTGAACTAACTCCCTCTAACTCTCATCTTTACAATCCAACTATCTCCAAATCTTCATTTGATTTCTATTCTTCTTTTTCCTATTTCCCATAATACTCTATAAATTTCAAATAAATCCTAAGTTCACCGAAAATTCATAAATCTCACAATTCTACTAATCAATAACGTTTTCAATATAGAAACATTCATGATTCTCTAAAATTCGCAATTTTCCAAGAATCACAATTCAATCCAATTATACCCGGAATTATTTATGAATGCATGTACACTTAATTTCATGTGCAGAAAAATATCACTATTCACATGTATGAGCATGTCATATTATGCATGATCATAAAAATGCATCTCTTGCCTCTCACTGAACACTCCTATTTACTATTTTAACCGTCCTGTAGGTAATGGGATGTTACAACTATAAACCAAGAAAATGCAAGGAATGCTGCGGGGAGAAAGTTTGTTAGGCATATAATCACTCAAGCAAGGATAAACACGACAACCAAAAGGATGAAAATTCTCATAATGTGGAGAGTAACCGTATAGAAGTTCAAAGGGTGACTTACCTCCTAAAAGTGGAGTGGGAAACTGGTTGATGATATAAGCTGCAGTGTTGAAAGTGTCAACCCAGAACGAGGAGAAATATGGGAGTGGAAGAGAAGAGCCAAGCTAGTCTTAGTTACATGGCGATGTTTTCTCTCATCACAACCATTTTGAGCAGGTGTATATGGGCAAGAGAGTTGATGATGGATGCCAGAAGTATGTTAGTGGGCTTGGAAGCAAGTGCTAGTAAATTCTACACTTCCATCGCTTTGAAAAACTTTGATACGTGCAGAATGTTGGTTTTCCAAAAATTTGTGAAATTGAAGAAAAATATCAACGAAATCATATTTAAATTTTAAAGGATAAAGCCAAGTGAATAGGAAATAATCATCAATAAAAATAACATAGTAAAGAAAACTTGAATTGGATTTGATTGGGGAAGGACCCCAAAGGTCGCAAGGAATAAGATCTAACACATGAGACAACCTATGTTCATTTAAGGAATAAGGCAAGTGATGATTTTTTGCAAGTTGACAAGTACTACATAGTGTGGGAGAAGGTAATAAAGATGTAAGAGAAAGATGTCCTTTTTATTTAAAAAAGAAATAACATAATGATTCATATGACCTAGGCGAGCATGCCACAAATCATATGAAGCACGTAGAGATTTATTTTTAAGAACATAAATAAATGCAAGGCTATGCTTCAGCACATACAGCCCTCCATCTCTTTTACCGGTCGCCACCACCCTTCCTGTTTGACGATTCTGGACAGTAAAAAGATTATTAGTAAATGTAACAGAGAGAGGAAAATTAGACGTTAATTTAATAATTGAAAGAAGATTTTTAGTGAGATGAGGTACAACCAATACGTCTAATAAGTGAATATTTGGAACAGGAGAAAGAGTACCAATGTGGGCAATAGGTAAAGAGGCACCGTTTCCTATGATCACAAAGTCCTTACCCGTGTAATTTTTGGACTGATCCAAAATAGATGGATAGGTGGTAATATGGGTTGAAGCCCTAGTGTCCAAAAACCAGTCAGTAGCTTTGGGTCCAGAAAGAGAACAGGACTTGTTGAAGGCTTCAGCAAGGTGAGCAGAGGAATCAGTTTGAGAATACTGTTGGTTGTAGCAGTCAGCATAGTGGCCCTCCATGTGAAATATTTGGCAGCGAGGTGGTTGATGACCCTAACCAGGGTGGGTTCGTCCTCAGTTGGAAGAGTGGTTGCTGTGGGAATGAGAATGGCCACGCTGATTGCTACAGGAAGCAGAGGGAGCTCTATGGGAATTCATGTAGCCACATTTAGTGGCTGTGAATGCTGCAGTGGTGGAGTTAGAAGACTCAAGGGAGCACTGGAACAACTCAAAACTTTCTACTTTGGAAACTAAATATGCAAAAAAAGGGAGAGGAGTGAGAACCATCTAAGCAGTAGAAAAACTAGAAAAATTAGTGCCTAGTCCACAAAGAAACCAATGCACATTGTCAGTGTCCTCAATGGATCTTCCAATGGCATGAAGTTGGTCACAAAGTGTTTTGAAGGTGCGGGCATACTCAGCAATGGGTTTGGTGTCATGTTTAAGTCATCCTTGATTTGCAGTTCATGGGCTTTTGAATGATGGCTGAATGTATTCTCCAAAGTGAGCCAAACGTCACAGGCAGTGGATAGACCAACAACAATAACAATGGTTTCCTTGGTGAGAGAGGAAAGTAGGACGCAGAGAAGCCATTGATCAGCTGCTTTCCATGCCAATTATTGGGTGCTGGGTGTTGTAGAAGTTACTATTTCAAAATGGGGTGGTGGAATAAGAGTTCCATCAATGTAGCCTAGCAAGTCTTGACTCTCAAGGAGAGGAAGAAGTTGGTTTTTCCAGAGAAGATAATTGGAGGAAGAAAGCTTGATGGTGATTATATGGATTAGAGTGTTGAAGGGAAGAAGATGAGAAGAGGATTTGGAAACTATAGAGAAGAAGGGATCAGGGTGGTTAAACCAGATGGCTCTGATACCAAGACAATATTTGCTAAACCACCACAAGTAAATTTGAGGAGAGAGTTTTTTATTTATAACCATTTACAGAATACAACAAATCAAATAAAATCACAAAGGAAATGGAAAGTAACAGTAAATGGATACAAAAGAATAACCTATAATCAAGGGGCAAATATGATACATATGGTAAACTGTAATGGAAAGCTAAGTATCCTCAACACCAATGACTGACTTGTTTTGTGGATAAGGTACCATATTCCAAACCTGGTTCCTATCAAACTAATTTAGTTCATCTTTCAAGCTACAGTCTAGTTTTCATCAGTGAGTGCCTCTTTAACAGTCTTTGGTTCTAGTTATGAAACAAAAACAATATAATTATTTTTGAAGGAGGCTCTAGTTCGTAGACCTTTTAAAGAGTCTCCCAGAATATACTGAAGTGTATCAAGACCTCTCCATTCTCTTAATGTCTGAAACTTTTTCTTTGAGCATCCGGTGTCCTTTGTTGTATAGATGCCTGTTGAGGTGTACTCGCAAAATGAGCCTTTATTATCCTAACTTCAAAAGGACCTTCTTGATCTTGTGAATTTGAAGGCACTGATGGCATAGTTTGAGTTTGTGGCATATCTTGAGAGACCAAAGGATGTTCTTTATAATCTAAATCAGTATCAGTAGCTATTATTGAGATCAGTGCTTCATCAAATACAACATATATTGACTCTTATATCCCAAAAAGGTGGCTTTATCAGAACTTGCATCAAATTTGTCAAGGTTGTCCTTATCATTATTCAACACAAAACACTTACTGCCAAAGGCTCGAAAGTAGGCAACATTGGGCTTTCTTCCTATCCATAGCTAATAAGGATTCTTTTTAAGAATGGGCCTTATAAGGAACCTATTCCAAATGTAACAGGCAATAGATACAACTTCTGCCACTTTTACACAACGTGGTTTTGGCCATATTAACAAGGGTCATGTTCTTTCTCTTAACGGCCCATTATGTTAAGGAGTCCTTAGATAGGAGAAATTATAAGTTATACCATTATCATTATAGAAATCTTCAAACTTTCTGTTATCAAATTATCCTCTATGGCCACTCTGAATTGAAGTAACGCAATATCCTTTTTCAATTTGAATTTTCCTATAAAACTTCTTACAGACTTCAAAGGCATCTTCTTTATTTGTTGGGAAATTAACTCATGTGAATTTAGAGTAATCATCTACTATAACAAAACTATAAGGTTTATCACCAAAACTTTGAGTTCTAGTAGGACCAAACAAATCCATATTTATAAGCTCAAGTGGTTGGTTAGTAGACACAACAATTTTAGGTTGAAAGCTAATTCTAACTTGTTTTTCTTTCAAGCATGCTTTACAAACCTGATTTCAAGTATGCTTCACAAGCACTTAATCTTTTGAGAAGATATGTCTTTAAGTTAAACACAATATATATTCTGATTTCTACGACTAGCAAACATAATGTTATAATTATGATTATCAATCATTTCACAATGAAATGAATAAAACGTGACTCTATATCCCTTATAACATAACTAGCTCACACTCAACATATTTTGCTCCAAATCATCAACATACATAACATTATCAATTGAAGTAAAGTCAGAGGCACTAATTGGACCAATTTTAGTGACCTTTGCTTTGTTCTAGTCAGTAAAAACAACATTACCTGCATCTTTTCTTTTAATATAATTGAAGTGTGATATTTCACATGTCATATGTTTTGAACAGCCAATATGAACTATCCATTGATTTTCTATTGTTACTATTATGAAGCATACCTGCAGAATGTACTATCTCAATTTAGGTACCCACACTTTTCTAGATCCTTTAAGGTTAGTAATTTGACCTTTTGATCTCCAAAGATATATTTCAAATAATTTTTCTTTTTTACGTATGTTACAAAAGTAACTAATATATCAATGATTGCCACATTATAATCACATAACAGATGAATGAGAGTTGATATTATTTTTTTCCATGTATTGTATTACTACTATTTTGATTACAACTACCGTTGATTTTAATAAAGAACTTCTTTTACTACTTGATACTATTATTTTCATCGTATACTATTCTTGTCTTATTAAAGATACTTTTATCATTACTAAGCAATGCATCAAGATTATTCTTTCCATCTACAAAATTAACTAGGTCTTTTTCTAAAGATGTGATTGTTTTAATAAAATTTTCTTTTTTAGCTTCTAGATGATCACATGCAAATTCTAATTTAGAAACCTTTTCTTCTAATTATTTACTTTTTCAAAACCTTTACAATCATTCTCAAGCAATGCATTTTATAATAAAGTTATTTTTTCTTCCAAGAATTTCTTTTTAAATGCCTTTTTCTTATAGTCATTTTGAATCTTAGTAAGAGACACATTCTTGGACAATAGGCTTTTATTCTTTGATTTTAATGATCTAATTTTATTCTTCACGTATGCATCATTGTTTTCAGACTTCTCAACCTCTGTAACTTACTTCAGAATTAATTTTTTTAACTGAGAATACGGTTCATGATATGCATCTCCTAGTTCATCAATTTCAAGATTAGAGTCAGAATTATATACCTCATTTTCTTCTAAATTGGCCATGAGGCAAACATTGCTTACTTCTTTAGGCTATTCTTCATCAAAATTCTCAAAATCTTCATCAGACCAAGTTTCATTCATAGTTTTCTTTTTAGTTCTTCTATTTTCTATTTTGTCATTTTGAAGAAGAAGGGAACATTCTGGTCTGGTGTGTTCAGGCTTCTTGTAGTGATCGCATATAATTTGAGTATTCTGTTTACTACTAGTCTTACTATTGTTGCCTTTTGACATACTACTATTGCCTTTTGACAAGGACCTATTGTTACCAGTATTCTTATTTCCTTTTCTTTACTTCATCAGCTTTTTTTAAAAAAAAATGTATACATTTTGACCATAAGGTTGAATTCACCATCTCCATCTATCTGCAACTTAGTGTTGCTTTCATCACCATTTAATTCATCAGCAACTTTAGAGCTGTTCCTTTTCTGTAAGAGGATCCTTCACCTTATCTAAGCTCTATCTTATAGATCATCAAGTTTCCTCTTAGCCAATCAAGTGAAATAGTGTCGAGGTCCTTTGTAGTTTCTAGTTTCTAGAGCATTCACTTTAGGTCTTCACTCTTTTGGCAATGACCTTGTAATCTTTGTCACAAGCTCATCATTAGTATATGTTTTTCCCAAGTTTTTCAAGGCTATGATGATATTGTTGAATCATCCAAAAAAAATTTCTATAGTCTCTCCCTATTTCAGGCTAATAGTTTCATATTGATGCACTACAATATTTATCCTATGTTTCGTTGCCTTATTTGTTCCTTCAAAGGTAACTTAAAGTTTATCCCACATTTCCTTTATTGTAAAACAATAGGATATCTTTTCATATTCTTCTGTAAACAGAGAAAAAATCAGATGATGTCTTACCTTCATATTTAGATGCCCATTTCTTCTATCAACATCGATCCACATCTCTACATCGTCAGCAGCAAAAAGTGTACCTCCTAATTTGATAGTTTACCAAACTTCAACATCTACAAATTGGAAATAAGATGTCATTCTCTCCTTCTAATAGGAATAGTTATTTCCGTTAAAATAAAGAGGCTTTGTGACATTTGTCCTTCAACACTTGTCAAATTGTTTGTCATAATCTATGACGCTCTGTAAAACAAAATAAATTTGAAACTTCGCTCTAACATCAAATGATAAACCAAACATATGCAAGAGGGGGTGACTTGTATATGACATAAAAAATTTTGCAAGTTACTATTAATCCTTAAAAAAGACAGGCAACTGTTAAAATTAAAATAAAAAGAGTCTCTTGAAATTTGAAAACAAAAGTAGCTATAGTGTGGAAATTTAAAAGCTAAGGAAGGAGAAAGAAAGATGCAGTCAATTTATACTAGTTCGACCTATAATCAAGCCTACGTCCAATTCCCAAGTATCCCATTTGAGTATTTCACTAAAATCACCAAGTAGTGATTTGATAAGCCTCTCTAAGCTCTCAAGTACATCTTTTACAAGGTTCTTCAATCTTCCACACTAATAGTATTTGTCAAGCCTTTCAAGCTCTCAATAATTGAAATAGGATTTGCTCAATATAAGCTACAATGGATAATATCTCTTAATATAGTATTTTCACTTTTTAAAGCATATAGGATAAATGAAGATATGACTTTTGCTTTTGAGTATAACTGCTACTGATATATTTCAAATCTTATGTTAGGTGGATGTAGCAGCTCTTCCTTAAATAACAGTTCTCTTCAATAATCCTTTTAAAATTTTCTTCACATATATTAGTCGTTGCTTCAATTTCATCATGAACTAACTGATTGAATTAGCTTTAAATCTGTTAAAACATAGTGTCTTCGAATATCCAGGCGTTTGGATGAATTTTTAATTGTGTCTCAAAGTTAACTATCGAATCAAATGAATACAAATTCCCTCGTCTATACAAAAACGATAGGGACTATCCATTCCAGATTTTGTAGATCCGTTTCTGACTATTTGAATGAGTTTATTAAGATGGTTCTTGTAAAATAGGAGTTGTTAGTCGATTATCCTCTCATTGAAACAGATAACTAAGTTTTGTACACATTTATATATTGTTATCCTTTTGGATAAATGAGTTAATTCAGTCAAATAAATTTGAATTTAAAAAGTAACTAAATATTATTGTTGGGCCCCGTTTTCGAAACCCAACATTCGGAGGTCGAAACAACCTGGAGGACCCATCACTCCTAACTTATGGAATAGATTTGGGAAACTTCCAAATCCTTCACAATTTGTCCCCTCAACAACAGAAGTTTCAAAGGATGTCAAAATACTCAACTTGGTTAAGAAATAAAGAAGTTGTAGTTAAAGCCCTACCAGCTCTTATAAACCCGAGACTGAATACTATACCCGATATCCCCCAAAACACTCAAGCGGGTTCAGAAAGTACCCAACTCATACTCTCTAAATCGATTCGTTCACATCGATTAAATCTCCTGTTTCGAGTTCAGAAAAGAAGGTCTATGAAATTCATAGAGAGACAGGGGAATGTCTTAGGAATCCTATTCTTCAAAAATCATTTCATTTGGAGGTCGGATGAAGAAGTTAGGACCAAAAGAATCAGACGAAGTGCATGAGACGAAGTGCACTAGACGAAGCACAGACGAAGTGCACGAGACGAAGTATACACCAGATGAAGTGTACACCAGACGAAATGTACACTAGACGAAGTACAGACGAAGTGCACAAGACGAAGTGCAGACGAAGTGCACGAGACGAAGTGCACGAGATGAAGTGTACACTAGACGAAGCGCAAAGCAGACGATGCGCAAAGCAGACGAAACGCAAAGCAGACGATGCGCAAAGCAGACGAAGCGCAAAACAGACGAAGTGCAAAGCAGACGATGCGCAAAGCAGACGAAGCGCAAAGCAGACGATGCACAAAGCAGACGAAGAGCAAGGCAGATGATGCGCAAAGCAGACGAAGCGCAAAGCAGACGATGCGCAAAGCAGACGAAGCGCAGTCAACATAAGACGAAGGAAAGTCAACCACAGACGATAAACCTAGACGATCTATGGTCAACTTAAGACGGTAAAATAGTCAACCACAGACGATAAACATAGACGATCTGTGGTCGACTTAAGACGATAGAATAGTCAACCACAGACGATAAACATAGACGATCTGTGGTCAACTTAAGACGATAAAATTGTCAACCACAGACGATAAACATATACAATCTGTGGTCAACTTAAGACGATAGAATAGTCAACCACAGACGATAAACATAGTCGATCTGTGGTCAACTTAAGACGATAAAAATCATAATTTGTGACTTCTATGTCCAAAAATCCTATACTTTATACCGT
>JAOSBN010112673.1:0-10679 GCA_027563595.1 Erythroxylum suave
TATGTTAGAGAACATATATTGGACCGACCCACAAAGAGAACACTACATGGTTTCATGTCATTAGTGATTCTCAATATAGTTTGACTTTAGTCCTCTGACCTGAAGTCATCATGGCTCCCTACATGAGGAATTTAGTGTTTTGACATTAGATTTAGTTATCTGTAACCAGATAACAAGTAGTCTTATGTTGGACATTAAATGAATCATGCAGAGGGATGTGAATAACGTAGATGAGATTTGTACCTCTCTTAAATGAGAGAGACATCATTTGGGCCTCTTGACAAGTTTGACTAAAGAAATGCATGGCTGTGCTCAAATGAATTGATGAAAAGTCATCAATATCATTTGTTATAGCTAGTCAACTTGGGAATCAAGAAACTATGATTAATCAAAGGTTGGCATGTACCATGCCTTATGATTAATCTTGATATCGTGTCAAAAAGGGGCTGAGTTTGTAATTGGGGTTATAGGTTAAATCGGATTACCAATCCTCATTTGATTTAGGTAGTCATAATGTCTTACTGGAGGCCATTTATGACTTATGGGCCTTGAAGTGTAATCAAGCCCATTGCTAACTTCAAATGAGCCTACAGGGTCGTACATAAAGAGTGATGTGATTTGGGCTTATTCTCTTAGGCCTAATTTATTAGGCATTAAATAAAAACTTATTGGGCTTCCATAATCCTAATGGTTAGGATTAGGGTTTCTCTATAAATAGAGGAATTATGCCTTATCAAATGACATACGAAAACCCGAGAGAAAAATAGTGAGGCATTCTAAAGTGTTTCAGAACGTGCTAGCACACATTAGTCACTGCCCAGATCGTTCATTCTTATGTGGATACTGGTAGAGGACATTCACAAGCTGCAACGTCAAGATATCTGGAAAGATACGTAATCCGCGTGCTACAAGAGGTAATTCCGCATACTTCTTGTTGTGAAATTTTGATTTACCAAGGCATAAGACCAGAATTTTATGGTCCATTCCACTGCATAATATGATTCACAGATCATAAGCGATCCAACAAAACTTCCACCATAGGTGACTCAGATTCATTCCCAGTTGTGAAGCTTCTGAGTGCAATTCGTGACTAAGCATTTCCTTTTCTCTTGAAGGTGTAGCACTGGCTGGAGTTCAATGAGCTTAAAAGGGGAGTAGTTTAATACATGGTTCAGCTATGAATTTACAAATTCCTAGGTCTAGGATTTGTAATTTGTAGTTGAGCTATTTGATTATAGTTTTAATCAAATGTTGGATATTCATTATGTGTAGTTTGGATTGGTTTATGTAGAACTTTGAGCTTAAATATATGAAGTTTCATATATGTCTATTTGTAATCTTCTTGATTCTCTCTTATCTTGCATGGTTATGTTTGATATTGAGTTGATTCTGGATTTCATTTGACCTATTGCATTGGCTGATCCTACTACACACAATAAGAGCACTTAACAGGATCTTAAGAAATGGAGTCCCATTGATTAAGATCCTGGACTTAAAGAGTACTTACGGTTTACCATTTTGAAGCTTAGTGATTTCTACTCTCGCTGAAATCAATTTCGAAATATGATAGCTAGAGCTCACTTAAGGTTTCTATCACTGTTTAATCTCCTGTTTTTCATCTTTTCGTTTTCTATATCCTAAAAATCCAAAAATACATTATACAATTCAATTTAGTTCAATTAAGGATCTCAAATATCAAAACCCCCTTTTTCCCAATTAGCTTGCATAGCATGGTATATAGTTTAACTTAGGTCCATTCATTCTAGGTTCCGATTAAGTGAATGACCTGGGGTTGCACCCTATAGTGCAATCCTTGGATTATTTTGTTTTAACCTTCAAGGGCTTAATGATCAGGTTCGAATCAGCATTCCAGGCAGTTAAAGGAAGATAACTTGCTACAGAATGTTTTAGACAAAGTTTCGATGATTTTCAATTCATTTTATTATATGCAATTTTGTTTTACTTATTTAAAGCATAATTTAATTTATACGTGCTGTTCACAGATGAAGCTTAATATCGTTGATATCGAGAACCCTGATGTTTCAAGTTGTGTGAGTTCATTGTTGAAACAAAGGGTGAAGGATCATCGATATCAACTTCCTAAATACTACAACTCTTTTCCTTCAAATGAGGAGGCAAGGAGACTGGTTCCAAAATGGGCGACTCAAAAAAATTGGAGTGAAATGTGTGATTATTAGGATTTTGTGAAAGTTAAGGTTTATCTTTTTTCTCTTCAGATATCCTTCCATTAATTTTTTTTTGCATTTAATGACTATTTCTTTTTTATTTAGGAAAACTGCGAGAAAGCTAAGGTTAATAGAGTAAAAATGAAAATTCCTCCACCACTAGATCCAAATAATTTGTTATTGTTCAACAAAAATTTGTAAGTGTTTTGTATAGAAGTTATTATTATATTAGTTAATACAATATAATCTATGTTGTTTCAGTTTTTTAATTTATATAACAAAGTCAGACTCATCTACATCAACAAGAGTGTGACAGGATCATACTCTACAAACTGACACACTGCAAGGAAGGAGAAGACTGGACGTCTTCATTACATTTTAATTTTAGAGTTTATTTATTTATGTAATACTAACTAACAATATTTAAATTATATCTCGATTTTGTATTTTAAATTGTAGAACAAGACGCAGGAGTTGTTGCATAGATCATTTTCTAATAGGAATGCGCCCAATGTGGATGACATTTGCAATAACGTCCTTGGTACAATAGTAAGGAATGTCAAAGGTCTTAGGTATGACCCTAAGCCAATTGGTTCATCATCATCACAGCCAACATATATAATGACGCTTCAGGAGGAGAATTGGTCGCTTAAGGCTCAGCTACAATATAATGAAGAAAAGTTAGATTGTACTAAAGAAAAATTATAACATAATGAGCAAAAATTAGATTGTATTGAAAAAGAGTTGACCAAGCTCAGAAAGATGGTCAAACAAAGACTTAGAGGTCAAAGTGTTTAAGTAGTAATGACGATGAGGAGTTTTAATTTGTCCATAAATTTTTTCTTAAGTTTTTTAATTAAAATTTAATTAATTTTTATAAAATGCATAATTTTTAACTAAGAAACGTTTTTATTTTATTTTATTTCAATTAATTATTATTTAAACAATCTCACCATAATAATTACAAAATGTTAATTATAATTCAAAATATGTTAAAAACAATAACTTGAATTAAAAATGATACTAATAATTATAATTAAATATTAAGTTGGCAATAGGGAAGTAAAATTAAAAATAAAAATTCGTTAATAAAAGTTTTTAGCTATAAATATAAAATCGTCACCGAATCTTTTTACCTACATTTCCCAAAATGTCTCTAATAACCTTTAGCTACACTTTAAAAAATTTAGCTAAACATACTTTTCTATGCAAATAAATCGTTGATAAACCTTATTACCTACGCCTACGTTAACAAAGCTAATTACCTTTACTCACCAAAATCAAATGTCACAATACATCATTTGTGACAATTTTTCCTTTCCTCACCTATTTCTTTTTCCGACGGAGGAATGACCATAGTAAAATCATTTAGGCGATGATTCTGTGTAAACGTTGCAGATAATTTTTTGCTATCGGGCTTTTGTGATCAATGGTTCGATGATTTTTTTCCATCCTAAAATAGTTTTTGCAACAATTTGTGTCTTTCAGTGATGAAATATTTCGTCTTCAAAACTATTCTCCATTGTAGTGATATTAAATAAATACATGTCGATTTTGTGCACATTAATATGTTCTAGCATAATGCTAAAGATGAAATTTCTAGAAATTGGTGAATTATTTGTTATAAATAAAATTCATTTATAATTGATAATTTTTTTTATGTAATTTAGCTAAAGATAAAACACTTTTTTAAGGTTTTGGCATTTAAGTTATAAACTCCATATTTTTTAAATGAACTAATTCCTTGAAATTGTTAGTTTATTTTGATAAAGTTGTTCTATAAACATAAAGTTTACCAACTTATCTTTAATGAACCTTGAATCCTAGGCTATGAGGGAGCCTAAATATCAAGAAGGTGTAGATAAGAATATTAGTAGTATAAAGAAACCATACCTTCTCTTAGGGGTAGAGATGATCTTGAAGCTCATTTACATTGTTAAACAAAGATATAATTAATTTTTCTATCCACAATTACTATAAGAAGAAGGTAAAGCTGACTATTGTAAAGCTTACTGATTATGACATTATTTAGTAGGATCAATTCATGAATTATAGGAAAAGAAATCATGAGTGACCTAAAAAGACCTAGAATGAATTGAAAGCTCATATGAAGAGGAGATTTGTGCCGAACCATATTTATAAAGATTTGTGTAAGAGGTTTCAAAGTATTTTTCAAAGATTAAAACAAATCTCCTATATTTTAAATGAACCAATTCCTTAAAATTTTTAGTTTATTTTGATAAAGTTGTTCTATTAACACAAAGTTTATCGACTTGTCTTGAATGAACTTTGAATCCTAGGCTACGAGGGAGCCTGAATATTAAGAAGGCATAGATAAGAATATTAGTAGTACAAAGAAACCATACCTTCTTTTAGGGGTGGAAATGATCCTGAAGCTCATTTACAGTGGTAAATAAAGATACAATTAATTTTTCTATCCACAGTTACTATAAGAAGAAGAAGGTAAAGCTGACTATTATAGTGCTTACTAATTAGTACATTATTTAGTAGGACCAATTCATGAATTATAGGAAAAGAAATTATGAGTGACCTAAAAACAGTTAGAATGAATTGAAAGTTCATATAAAAAGGAGATTTGTGCCAAACCATATTTATAAAGATTTATGTAAGAGGTTGCAAAGTATTTTTCAAAGATTAAAATATTTTCTTATATTTTTAAATGAACCAATTCCTTAAAATTCTTAGTTTATTCCGATAAAGTTGTTCTATTAACATAAAGTTTATCGACTTGTCTTGAATGAACTTTGAATCCTAGGCTGTGAGGGAGCTTGAATATCAAGAAAGTGTAAATAAGAATATTAGTAGTAAAAAGAAGCCATACCTTCTTTTAGGGGTAGAAATGATCCTAAAGCTCATTTACAGTGGTAAATAAAGATATAATTAATTTTTTCTATCCATAGTTACTATAAGAAAAAGAAGGTAAAGCTGACTATTGTAGTGCTTACTAATTATTACATTATTTAGTAGGACCAATTCATGAATTATAGGAAAAAAAATTATGAGTGACCTAAAAACACTTAGAATGAATTGAAAGTTCAAATGAAAAGGAGATTTGTGCCGAACCATATTTATAAAGATTTATGCGAGAGGTTGCAAAGTATTTTTCAAAGATTAAAATATTTTCCTATATTTTTAAATGAACAATTCCTTAAAATTCTTAGTTTATTCTAATAAAGTTGTTCTATTAACATGAAGTTTATTGACTTTTCTTGAATGAACTTTGAATCCTAGGCTGTGAGGGAGCTTGAATATTAAGAAGGTCTAAATAAGAATATTAGTAGTATAAAGAAACCATACCTTCTCTTAGGGGTAGAAATGATCTTGAAGCTCATTTACAGTGGTACAATGATATAATTAATTTTTTCTATCCACAATTACTGTAAGAAGAAGAAGGTAAAACTGACTATTGTAGAGCTTACTGATTATGACATTATTTAGTAGGATCAATTCATGAATTATAGGAAAAGAAATCATGAGTGACCTAAAAAGACTTAGAATGAATTAAAAGTTCACATGAAACGAGATCTGTGCTGAACCATATTTATAAAGATTTATGTAAGAGGTTGCAAAATATTTTTCAAAGATTAAAAAGTGTGAAGAATTATTATAAGAAAATAGGATTAACCATAATTCTGGTCAATGTAGAGGGGGATAGAGAAGTGATTATGGCAACGTTCTTAAATGGGCTAAATAAAGATATAAACAATGTAGTAAAGTTACAACACTATGTAGAGTTAGAAGAGATTACGTATATGGCTATAAAAGTGGAAAAGCAATTAAAATACAAAGAAATATCAAAGTATCCTCATTGGTACTAGTAATTCTTGGAAGCTTGACTAAAAAACTGATGATAAGGACCCTTAAAAAGTAAAAGCTAAGCCATCTAAAGCTAAATAGGATTTTTAAAATACAAGTAAAAGTAAAATTAATTCTTAACCCTGTCGAAATAAATGTATCAAATGTTTTTATTCTTTGATAATAACACATATTATCCTAATTCCTAAATAAGATGGCTATGACCTTGAGGAATGAAAGAGAAGTAAACAATGTGAGTGACTCAGATGGAAAGGAGGCTATACTCCCCTTAAAGATTCTAATGATTAGGGTATTGAGTATGTTTTCAAGGGCTTATTACTAAGAGAGCATTAAGTTTTCAAATCAAGGAGGATGAGTTAGAGCATCAAAGGACGAATATCTTACATACCAAATGCTGCGTTTTTAACAAGATATGTAGTATAATTATTGATAGAAGGAGATATACTAATGTAGCTAGTATGATTACTGCGGAAACATTAAGTTTGCTTATTGTGAAACATCCAAAGCTATAAAAGACTTAAGTAACTTAACAAATATGGGGAAGTTAAGGTGAAAAATATAAGTATTGGTTTCTTTTTCTATTGGAAGGTATAAAGATAAAGTTATGTGATTTAACACTTACACAAGCTGGACAAATACTACTAAAAAAGCCATAGCAATATAACTTAAGAGTGGTATAAGTCATTTCAAGAATAGATATACCTTTATGAAAGACAATAAGGCCATTACCCTTGTCACATTAACACGTAAACAAGTCTATAAAAACTTATTGAAGTTGAAAAGATAATGAATAAGAAAAGTGAGAGGGAAAAAAAAGGAGACTGTGAGGGAGAACTTAAAAGAAAGAGAGTTAATTATTAGAAAAAATAAAATAAAATGAGAGTGATAGCTTAAAAAAATAGTAGTTAGAAAAATTTAAAAAAAACAAGTGAGTTGATCTATAAAAAGGAGTGACATGAGGAATACTTTTTTATAATAATTATGCAGTGATTATAAATTTGTATAAAGAATCTTATCTCAATTTTAAAGAACTTGACATATTTCATCCCAATGTTGTTGTCCTTTATTGAAAAAGTATGAAGAAGTGTTATTTGATGAAGTATTTAATAAATTACCATTCATTAGATAAATTAAACATAAAATTAGTTTTATACTAGGAGTTGTAATGCCTAAGAAACTCACTTATAAGAGTAATCTTGACAAAGGAAATTCAAAGACAAGTGGAGGATTTGATGGATAAAATGTAAATAAAGGAAGTTACAATTTTTATGTAGTTCTAGTTAGGGATTCCAATGGTCAGGCCAGGCTCGGGCTACTCCATTGACATCCCCAGCTTGTGTTCAGGCCGACCCATCCATAATATTTTTTTAAAATAAAAACAACGTCATTTTTGTAGTTCTAATTTGGCCATGGACCGGGCTAGGCTAACCTGTGCTCAGCTTTGGCCACGTGGGGGCAAATAATTTTGGTTCATGGTTTGGTCAATCTGAGCCAAAATTAAACTATTCGGGCCAAAATTGACATTCCTAATTCTAATGCTTCTAGTGCCTAAGAAGGATGGTACTTGATAAATCTGTGTTGACTATAGGACTATCAATAACATAATGATAAAGTACAGACATCTCATTCCAAGGTTAGGTGATACTCCTGATGAATTTCATGATATGCTTAAATGAATTAGTTTGGTTTTATTCCTAGGTGGGTTCATATCCTTAAGTAATCATTTAGATAGGTAAAATAAGGTATTTGAAGCCTTTTTTATTTTATAAACTGGCCTAAACTCAACTTTCTAGCAACTGTATTAAATTAAATTAATTTTTAGGCATTTTAGAGATAAGGAGAATTGCAAACATATCTTAATTTTTTTAACTAATTAATGCCAAATAAGCAATATTGAAATTCATGCAATGCTAAACTTCGTATGTGTTTTGTGACATCTTTGTCATATAGTAGCTTTTATCTATTTAGCTTATAGATTAGCATGTGACCAAATTATTCTAACGTAAACCTAAACTAGATTGAAATTAGGAATTAAGAGGAATTAGGGGTTGAATTTCAAGATTCATTAAATGGGGTTACTTTCATAATGACGTTAAGGAAATTAAAATAATTATGGATTTCTTTTTAGGAAAAATTATTGCCATTAAGGTTTAGGTTTCATTATAGGTAGAAGAAAGGTAAAGGTTGGTTTAATCAATGAGATTTCTGTTTGATATGAGTAGTGTCTATTTGTTTTAATTAATTTAAATAATATTAATTAAAGTTAATAATTAAAGATTCAGGTGATATATCCAGTGTGACAATAATATATTAGATACTCAAATGTTTACTAGTGTTTAATTGTCACTTTCTATACTATCATACTATAATACTATATCTAAATTGACTTGTCATTTTGTAATACTATGTGAGAAAGTAAAGGTAGATCCAATAAGTATAATTGCTAAGTCTAGCTCTTTGATTATTATTTGGTCAATAATAAAGGGAATCATAGATTAAATTAGGACTAATTAAGTTAAAAAGATTGAAATACCATTGGAAACAACCAAGCAAATAATCAATAAGAAATTAGGTAATAATAAAATCTAGATTAAAATTCCCCCTATCATTATCTTGTACTTTTGATTCATTTGTTTAGAAGTTATATTGTTTAGACAGGTAAAGTTTTTTAGTATGATGAACAATCACCTTTCAATATGTATCTACCTACCCTAAATTAATTAAATGAGATATCTATCTAATTAACATTAACAAATATAATAATGCGCCAAGTTCTATAAAACTTCAAAAAAGGTTATCCTAATACCCAAAAGTCACATAGGTCTACATCTAATCTTACACTTAATACCTAATATAAGTGCCCAAGTCAATTCACATCTAAGGTTTTTTGACAACGTCCATATATAAATTAAAATCAAGTCTAAGCTTTCACTTGTATTTGACCAACATTAAGATCAATACATATATTTCCCAAACCTAAAATCAATAACACAACACAACAATACCCAAATTCCCACCTAAGCAGGGTGTTGGGGGGGTAAGATGTACATAGTCATGCCTGCATCTCCTATAGAGATACAAAGACTATTTCCTTATAGACCCCCGGCTGTTTTGGTGACTCGAACTCAAGACCTTCTTAGTCTTAAGTGAGGAGTTGAAACCAATTAGGCCACTCCTACTTGTCTCTCAAACCTAAAATCCTTATTATAAAACTAAAATCATGTTATATAGAAAAACTACAATGTTTATATAACCTGTATATAAAGAAATATACTCTCTAATCATCCTTTGAATCAAAAAAATAATTAAAAAGATAGAAAAACTCATTTGAAATTTCTTCCAAGAAGATCTTAATGTTTTGAATCGATCTACCTTCTTAGAATGATTTTCATCTCTAATCTTGTTCTATTTCTTTTGTAGGCTTTTTATATCTTTTTAAAGAGGCCTTTTTGTTATAAATGTTGTCTAAAAGTGATCATATTTTACATTATTTGTCTATAATCCTTTAAAGGCAAGAACGTGCACCACAAGAAAATCATAAAGTAGCGGCGGAAATTTACCGATGGAATCTAAATCGTAGCTAATCACCAATGGAATACCACAGAGTGTCGGTAAATATGTTGTGAAAGTTTCCATTTTGCAACGGACACAATTGTCGTCGGTAAAGGTGGAGGGAAAGCATTTTGCGCAAAATTTTCAACAACATATAGCGACGACCTAACCATTCCCGTCGGTAAATAGCGTCGCAATTAAATAGCATCGGACATTTACCGACTGAAATAGTTTCATTGGTGAATTTTGCTTTGTTTAATAATTAACGTTGGTTATTTACCGACGAAATAAAATCCATCGTTAATTAGCAGTCTCATTTTCCAACGGCTAGCTTAATCCGTCACAAAATAAGGCGGCAAGACATGGCAGATTAATTGATGAATTTAAATACCGATGGTAAATATGTTCCATCGGTAAATCACGACTTGCTCATAAATAAAACAACGTCGTTTGGTTTTAAACCAAATGATGACGTTTTGGTTATCTTCTTAACTTAACCCTCCTCTCCCTCTGCTATTTTTCTTCTTCTCTCCTCTGTCGTCGGTTTTGGGCAATTCTCCTTGCTTCCACCATCAGTTTCTACATGTTTTTTGGCCCATCGTGCGTCATATAAATATATATACCGTGGGTGTTTTGGGTGGTCAGTTTTTGTGTGGTTATTGATGGTGCATGCGTTTTTTGTGTCATTGTTGGTTTATTATTTGTTTACATGTATTGTTGTTGGTAAATAATGAAAAAATGCATTTGTTTTGTGATTAGTTAGAGATAATACAAATTGCCTATGAGTTGTTCGATAAAATGTCCCTTAGATAATACATATTATTGTTGTAATGTTTTGTTGTAATTTTTGTAATAATGATTTGTTGTAATATTTTGAAGAGAAGGGGTTTGAGATTGAAGTGTGAATTTGAGATTGAGGAGAAGTGAATTGATATTGAAGTGTGTATTTGAGATTGAAGAGAAGGGATTTAAGATTGAATTGTGTATTTGAAGTGTGTATTTGACATTGTGTATTTGATATTGAATAGTGCATTTAAAGTGTGTATCTGAGATTGTTATTTGAATTGTGTATTTAAAGAGAAGAGATCAAGTGTAATTAAAGTG
>JAOSBN010112684.1:0-10679 GCA_027563595.1 Erythroxylum suave
TTAATGTTAATCTAATTTACTCAATTTAAGCTAATGCTGCTTAATTAAAAAGAAAAGTTTTGGGGCTAACAATCTCACTATAACTTTACAAGTTAGTAGACAAATCATGGCTACACTCTTAATTGGAGGTATGAATCAGTCTCTAACTTTTGAAGATGTTCATGGTCTAAACAACGCTTATGTTAAAGATCGTATCTCATTATTAGGTTATCCAATCAGTTATATGGGCTTGCAAATGACCATGTTAGAGGTTATATTCACATCCAAAATTTCTCCAACCTTATCTTAAATTAAGCTGACCAATGACCATGCTTCAGTTTTACTTAACTTCACATGTATAACCACTTTTCTCATACCTTAGTGAGCATGTTTTAAACTATTCTCTTCCTTTTTTTCTTAATTTGTCTTCTCAGTAAACTCAAAGTGTGAAAGACTACTTTATTTTCATCAATTTAGTGAATGTGATGAATGCTAATTACATTATGCTTTTAGGATGACTTTAAGAACATTTACCTTGTATTTAGTTATTTTTGTGAGATTTGGTACTTAAATTAATTTATATCAAGCCATATTTTAGCTCTATAATGAAGATGAAGTGAAATAGGTATATTTGGATTTGATTTGGGAAAGTTCTAAAATGATTTTTCGATAAAAAATAATTTTAACATGACCTTATATTAGTAATATAACACATACACGATCCTGTGTTCGACTTGTGTAGCAAAAAAAGTGCATTATGCTTATTAACTGCTTGGTATGTAAAGGAACATATCAAAAACAAGATAATGTGTGGTCTCTATGTTAAAAAGGGTGATTTTGAATTCTTTGACAATTTGGATTTATGAAGAATACAACCTAGACATGATCCTATGCTCTGTAACATAGCATTTATATGATACTATGTTTAGGCTTATGTTCTAAGTGAGATAGCTTAGATGTGGAGTAGAATAAATACAAACCCAATATGAGGTCAATACAATATAATGTTGTTAACCCTTGTTAATGTTAAATATTATGTAAATTAGGATTTTGGTGGTGTTTAAGGAATAAGGGATCAACATAGTCTCATGTTAGGGTATTATTAGAAAAAAGCCATAACATAACAAAAAGGGAGAGAGATGTCTAGAAGTACTAGAAATATGTTCTAAAATAGAGGAGATCCAATAAAACATCAAGGATACACAATCTTAGAGAAAAATAAGATCCCATCAAGGTTAATCAAGAAGCATCATGATTCAAATAATGAAAACTCTATCTTTTATCTTGTGCTCTTTATTATTGATTATTGATTGTTTATTTTTTGTTTTGTTTTGTTATGATATAGATTTAGATGTGATTAACTCTAGGATTATGCTTTTTGTTGATTTCTTTGATTTTATAAAATATTCTTATATTTTAAAACTTGTTCATATTTGCTTATTATTTTATATTGAAGTAACAAGCATAGATGATTCAACACTCAGATTCTTATATAAGATCAAAGTAGCAAATGTAAAAAATCTTATATATGTCTTAGGTCATATCATGAATAATAAGAGTTAAATGTAAACCTATTATGGGAATTTATAGAACATATTAATATATTCTTAAGGAGCATTGATATAAGAGAAATTTCAGTCAAAAAAATTAAGGATTGTATTATCTTGGCTATGAGCACATAGTTGTAACTTTGGAACTCTTATTAGTCTAAATAACTAGAATTAATCATTAAATCATGATAAATTCAATCATAAGACAAATTACAGGGGAATTCTTTATCTAGAGCTATTATATCTATAGATTATTTATTTTTATTTATCGGTTTGATTCTTCTAAATTTATTTGTTATTTTAGCTTTATTTATTTCTCTTTAGTTATATCATTTATTTAATTAAAGTAGATAATAGGAAAATTTTTATTATTAGTTGATTTAGTTCTCATAGGATCGACACTCAATCCAGCTAAACAATACTATAGGAAACGATAAATGCACTTGCCTTAATAATTCTTTAATATTGCTTTTATTTTTGTTTCATTTATATCACATCATAATGCCTTAGAGAATATTGTGAGATTATTCAATTGGAAACAAGGTAAGCAATTTACTTTTGACAAAAAGACAAAATCTTAAAAGGAAGTTAAACAAAGTTATATAGACGTTTTGGATAATATATGGCAATTAGTTTAAAGTTACCGGATAAGACAAACCTAATCATTTATGTGACATTTCTTTAAGTAGTTGTTTGTATGGTATATCATTAGATACATTATACCTAACTGTAAAATGTTATAAATGTTGAGGGATAATTTATAAACTCAATCATTATGTTATAGCTTACAATTGTATTTTTTTTAATTCAAAAGGCTTAGTATTAAGATCCACGCTCTCTATTATTGTGAGAAATAGATCCTAACGAAATGTGACAATTTCAAATACAAAAGTATTATCCTTTAGTGAGAAACTTGTTAACCAATACCAAAAGATAAAGTAGATAATATCAAAACTATAAATATCATATTGGACATTGTACCAATTTTACTATTGAAACAGGTATTAGTACCAATCAATGATAAATATCATTTTAAAAAATTATTTAAAATTATAAATAGCCTATTAATTTTATATAATTAAAATATAGTCACTTATTATAGTTAAAATTTAACAAAAATATTTTAAAATTTGATTTAATAGCTCTATTTGTTAAAATTAATATAAAATATTTGTTTTGATAAAATAATTTTATGTTTTAAAATGTTTAAACATAAAAATAAAATTTAAAATATATCCTTCAACTTAGTCTTTTTGGGTATTTCAAACTCTATCCATATATTGGTTAGTAAAGACAGTATTGAAATTTTATGGCATAACTACGTACAACAACTCGACATGGTAGAAAAATATTTTGGTACTATTTTCTTATAACGTTCGATAATGCTTTTGTAATATAATAATTTTAATAAAAACTATTATCCTAATCTAATTAAAAGGTTTTAATAACTTAATAATTAATACATATTTTTATTATAAATAATATGTATTATGCACACTATTTACCTAACTTGAATAATAAGATATTATTTTTTAATAGTACAAAATAAAGTTTTAGTACAAGTTATTTTAGCCCCTTCACCAAGTCAAACACTAGCCAACAAACATTGAAATTTGTCCATGTGATGGCAAATGTTGTCAGCATACTTTTCTGGCCAAGGCAGACTTTTTTGCCCATGTTTGGCCAAAAGTCATCAAGAATGTTTCTAGTATGAATTTTTTCTTGTGAGAAGATTGCGGAGAGGTTGGAAAATTTGACAGAATTCCTTGAACGAAAGCTCAAGCATTTGCACTATAAATAGAGGAGTTTGCTGAAGCTTCAAACGCACCATTCCTTCTTAATTCAATCACTACTTTTTATTTTGCAGAAAGTTTTTGTATCAATCTTTTGTACTTTTGTACATTTTCCACATTTTAGTGAATTTGGCTCACCCTCTGGCTGTGGACATAGGTCACATTGACTGAACCATATAAATCGTTGTGTTCAGTGTCCCAATTATTTGCTCTTTGTTTGTTTTATGTTACTCTATTACGGGCTATTTAATATAACCAGATTTGGATTCGGGGTATTTTACCTAACAAATTGGTATCAGAGCTTTAGTCTTGTTTATGTCTAATTTACCGTATGCTCTATGATTGCCACTAACATGGACCTACTACTTCGGTATCACTTGTGGGGCCCACTATCCCATTTTATTTGTAGGAGCTCATTAATTCGATTTTATTTGTAAGGTCCACTGTTTAATTTTATTTGTGGGGCCTACAACCCCATTTTCACTTGTGGGGCCCACTTTTGTAGTTTTGTTTGTGAGACCCAGTTGTCAAAAAACATTATAATTTTTTTGCCACCATAACTATAACGAAGACTTCAATCAAAAAGTTTGACTAGAGTATTAATTTCAGTATGTGGCAGCTCAAGATGGAAGCTATCCTCATATAGGATGGATGTGAGATGACAATTGATGGAGTGGAGAAAAAGCCAGCAGATATGAAATCAAATAAATTCCCAAATTTAGATAAAAAGGCTAGATCAGCTATCATATTCAATCTCTCTGATGAGGTTTTGCAAAAAGTTGCTGGTGAAATTACAGCTAAGGTATATGGGAGAAGTTGAAAGCCATGTACATGAAGAAGATGGTGGAAAATCGGCTTTATTTGAAATAAAAGTTGTACATGTTGAGGATGACAGAAGTTACATTTATTCTTTTACATCTGGATAGATTTGATTCTCTTATTTTGGGTTTGAAGAATGTAGATGTGAATGTTGAGGATGAAGATCAAGTCATATTACTGTTATATTCCCTTCCCTAGTCCTTTAAATATTTTTGTGATATTATGATTTATGGGAAAGAGCCAATCTCATATAATAATATTAATGCATTAAAGTCAAAAGAGTAGATTGATAAGGAAATTACTAGGGAAACTAATGGGAGACAAGCAGAGGGACTATTTGTACGAGATAGATCTAAAAATGGAGATTTTGAGAAAGGTAGATCCAAAGGTAGGTCTACGTCCAGACACAAAATAAAATTTTCAATTATTGCAAGAAAAAGGGGCATATAAAGGTTGATTTTTGTAAATTGAAAAATAAGGATAAAAAAGAGAAGAATAATAGCAATATCGCCAAGACTAGTGTAGTAGTAGATGAGAATAACAGAATTATGTTTGTAATCACAGAAGATAAAGCTAGGTCTAATAAGGAGTGGATTTTAGATTCAGGTTGTTCTTACCATATGACAGGGAGTGTTTTTCCACTTATGAGTCATTAGATGATGGAATTGTTTTGATGGGTAATAATGTTGCCCGTAAAGTTGTTGGTAAGGGCAAAGTATGGATCAAAATGGATGATGGCATCATAAGAGCACTCACTGACATTATACTTGTTCCCGATTTGAAGAAAAATCTTATCTCTTTGAGCATTATTGATTCTCAAAGGTATAGGTTCTCAGCTGAAGGTGGAGTTTTAAAACTTTCAAGAACTGCTCTTGTATTAATGAAAACTTACAAGTTTGGTAGTTTACAGATTTTGTAGGGATCTACTATGACAGGTACTTTAACAGTCTCTATGTCCTCAGATGCCAACGTTACTAAATTGTGGCATATGCGTTTGGGGCATATAGGTGAGAAAGGATTAATGTTGTTAAATAAGAGAGGCCTACTTTGTGGTCAAAGTGTTAGTACGATGGACTTTTTTGAATATTGTATCTTTGGGAAGCAGAAATGAGTCAGTTTCAATTCTCTAACTGTCCACAAAATAAAAGGTGCTTTGGATTATATTCATTCTAATCTTTGGGGGGCCTCTCATGTTCCTTCTAAAGGTGGTGCTTGGTATATGTGGACTTCTATTGATTATTATTAAAGAAAGGTTTGGGTGTATTTCTTGAAACATATGAATGATGTTTTCTTAACCTTTAATCAATGGAAAGTTTTGATTAAAAAGCACACAGGGAACCATATCAAGAGGCTATGGACAAATAATGGTTTGGAATTTTGTGGAGGTGAATGCAATGAATTCTGCAAAAATGAAGGAATTGCTCGACATCACACTAATAGAATGACTTCACAACAAAATGGAGTCACCAAGTGTATGAACCGAACTCTTTTGGAAAGGTCTCGATCTATGATCTCTAATGTAGGGTTTGACACTTGATTTTTGAGTAGAAGTCATTGCTATGAATTGCTACATCATCAACTGCTCTCCTTGTGCTCCTCTCGATTTCAAGACTCCCGAGGAATTTTGGTCAAGTACTCCTATTGATTTCTCTAATTTAAGAATATTTAGGTGTCCAACATATATGCATGTAAATGAGGGAAAGTTAGAGCCTAGGGATAAGAAATGTATTTTCCTCAGTTATGCTTCAGGGGTGAAAGGATATCGATTGTGGTGTCCTGATCTCAAGTCACATAAATTTGTAATTAGTAAGGATGTTACATTTGATGAGTCCTTTATATTGTATCCTAGAAATGAGTATTGTAATCCTTGTAATTGTGAAAAAGAAAATAGTACACAGAAGCAGGTGGAGTTAGAGATTGGCAGTTCAGGTCCTTCACAGATGTCTTCTACACATTAAACAGATGTTGTCACAGATCTTGGTCATGTTGAAGATGAACTAGAGAAGAAGAATATTCCATAGCTAGAGATAGATCAAGAAGGGATATTAGACCATCACAGACGTATATAGATTTTATTGTCTACGCTTTATTAGTGGCAGAGGAAATAGGTGGAGACGATGAACCTTTCACATATACAGAGGCAGTTTCAAGTGCTGATGCAGATAAGTGGGTGGTAGTTATGAATAAGGAAATAGAATCTCTACACAAGAATGTTACTTGGGTTCTTGTGAAGCTGTTAAAGGGTAAAAAAATTATTTGTTGCAAATAGGTCTTTAAAAGAAAAAAAGGTACTTCAGGTATTGAAAACGTAAGGTATAAGGCACGTTTGGTTACAAAGGGCTACGGTCAAGTAAAAGGTGTTGATTTTAATGATGTTTTCTCTCTAGTAGTGCAACATAGCTCTATGCGTGTATTTCTTGCATTGGTTGCCATGTTTGATTTGGAATTAAAACAGCTTGATGTCAAGACAACATTCTTGCATGGCAAATTAAATGAGTAGATTTATACGAAACAAATTGAAGGTTTTGAAGTTGCAGGAAAGGAAGACCATGTATGCTTATTGAAGAAATCCTTGTACGGATTAAAGTAGTCTCCAAGACAGTGGTATAAGAGGTTTGATTCATTTATGTTAGATTATGATTTCTCCAGCAGCATGTCTGATAGTTGTGTTTAATTCTGGAAGTTAGATGACGACTCATTCATCTTTTTATTGTTATATGTTGATGATACACTCATTGCTTCCAAAAATGTCACATATATTAACCATTAGCCTCATGGATGCCAAGAATGTCACATAAATTAACCACTTGAAGGCTTTATTATATGATGAATTTGAGATGAAAGATTTGGGAGTAGCGAAGAAAATTATTGACATGGAGATAAGACATGATCGAAGAGTTAATAAATTGTTTTTGACATAGGAGAGTTACCTTAATAAAGTCTTAGAAAGATTTGGCATGTGAGATGTTAAAGCGGTTAGTACTCCTCTTACTAGCCATTTTAGACTATTTGCTGCTCAATCACCATAATCACAAGAAGAAGAATATTACATGGCACGTGTTCCTTATTCTAGTACTGTCAGCGGCCTTATGGATACAATGTTATGTACTCGTCCTGATATTTCACTAACTGTTAGTGTTGTTAGTAAGTATATAGCCAATCTTGGTAAAGAACATTGACAGGTTGTGAAATGGATTATTAGATACTTGAAAGGTACTTCAAACTTTTGTTTGGAGTTTGATAGAACCAACAACAATTTGGTTGGTTTTGTAGATTCTGATAATGTCGATGATCTTAACAGATGCAAGTCTCTCACAAGTTATGTATTTTGTATAGGAAGTTGTGTCGTTAGTTGGAAAGTTAATTTGCAACATGTAGTGACTTTATCTACAGTTAAAGCAAAATATATGTCAGTCATTGAGGCTATCAAAGAAGCATTATGGTTAAGAGGTTTATTCAGCGAGTTAACTCTACATCAAGGAGTTACTACCATTTATTGTAATAGTCAAATTGCTATTCATTTGACAAAAGACCAGATGTATAATGAGAAGACGAAACATTTTGGTGTTAAGTATCATTTTATTCGGGATACTATTGCAGAGACGAAGGTCCTTATTCAAAAGATCAATACTAAAGACAATCCTGCTAATATGTATGCAAAGGCTCTCCCAATTTACAAGTTCAAGCAATGCTTGTACTTGATTGGTGTTTATAGTAGGTGACATAGCCCTTTAGGGCATTGCCGTAGAATAGAGTAGATCATTAATTGTTCAGGACTAAGTCAACGTGGAGATTTGTTGACAAAAGTGTCTTGGCCCCTTCACCAAGTCAAACATTGGCCAACAAATATTGAAATTTGTTCATGTGATGACAAATGTTATTGGCATACTTTACGGGTCAAGGCAGACTTTTCTGGCCATGTTTGGCCAAAAGTCATGAAGCATGTTTCTAGCACAAATTTTTTCTTGCGAGAAGATTGCGGAGATGTTAAAAAAATTGACAGAATTCCTTGGACGAAAGCTCAAACATTTGCACTATAAATTGGGGAGTTTCTTGAAGCTTCAAATGCATCATTCCTTCTCATTTTAGTCACTACATTTTCTTTTTTACAGAAAGCTTTTGTATCCATCTTTTGTACTTTTGTGCATTCTCCACATTTTAGTGAATTTGGTTCGTCCTCTGGTTGTGAACGTAGGTCACATTGACCGAACCATGTAAATATTTGTGTTCAGTGTATCTTTTATTTGCTCTTTCTTTGTTTTTCGTTACTCTATTACGGACTATTTAATATAACCGGATTTGAATCCGGGGTATTTTATTATATTTGAATGCTATTCAATGCATCGTGTGTCTTGCCGCTCTAATGCACTACAAACAATATATCATGTATTTTGTTGAAGTTTATATATTTAGATCTGACTTCAAAAACGTACTTCATAAATTCATCAAATTATGTAATTTATAAATTGATCAAAAACTCAAATTTTGTGTAATTTCCGGGTACTGTACTTTAACCTAAACCTTGAAAAGCTTAATCGCGTAAGCTGCGTTTCAGCAATTAAATATTTAGCAAACCATGGACTACTACGCCTATTGCCAATCGGAAGAATGTCAAATGCAAAACCTCGTGAGTAAACAACGACTTTGTTCGACACGCTTTAGTGTTTTTCAAAACGTATCAAAACGATGCGGTTAATGTAATTATCAAAAGTCAAATAAAAACATTTGTCCAAAACGTCAAAACAAACATTTGTCCTCTCCCGTTGATATCTTTTTTTTTTTAATTGACCGCAATTTCTGATTGTTTCAGGACTTTTTTGCTAAGTTACAAACCTTTTTTTTTTAGTACGAGGGCCAAATTACAATCCGATTTGAAAGCCTCCATTGTTTAAAAATCTTATTTGAATGAAAAGAAAATAATGTCGATTATTCCTTATTTTAATTAAGTAGGACATGGTAACTTGGTTTGTAAATTCATGGAAGTAGAATAATTGTGTTAGAAGAAAAGGATATTTTTTAAGAGTGAAATGCCAGCCATAGGGCGAACACAATCCAGATAGTTTGACCCAAAGGAATTTATAGCCACCATAGTCACTGTCTTGAGCTATCAGCTGCACCACCCCCCACTAGCACCATACTTGATAGCCCACTAGCAAGATAGTCGCCACTGTTCAGAGTTGTTGCCAAAATTCTAATGACATCCACATTGGCCGTATGGTAATTTTGTAATTGCAAGATTTCATTCGTTTCCAGTGTATAAGTTGCACTCAGTTATTGTTATCCTTAATTATTTTATCCAAAATAAAGATTTCTTATCGATGAATCAAAGGGAAATGACTCAATAATGTGGTGTTGGTGTTGGTGTTGCTTAGTTTCTTCATGACGTCACGGCGACTTTTCCCTGAAAATCCTTGAGCATTGTTGATATTGACTAGCAAGTAAAGGAGATAGAAGATTCGTCTAGAGAATATGTAGATGTGATTATTAGTAGTGGGTGGTCGAGAAACAACAGTAAAAGGAACGAGAACAACTCTTATGTTATAAAACTCGGATCAACTAGATATCGCTTTGGCAAGAGACCGTTTAACTGGATCAAACTATAGATCATGGTGTAGGGCTGTCAAGATTGTTGTGGGTGTTAAAGACAAGTTAGGGTTTGTTGATCGAAGAATTAAAATTTAAAAAGAGATTGATTCTGATGAGTTTGAACAGTACTAAATTCAAGATTTGGTAGAAGGGCTCATGTATATTACTTGTTCCAAGGATCTTTGGAATGGGATACGTAATAGATTGGGGAAAAGTAACAATTAATCCTGTTATTTATGAATTACAAAGGCAAATTACTGCTTTAACACAAAGAAATGGATGTGTAACACGATATAATACAAAACTTAAAAGGACGTGGAATAAATTAATTTAGATCTAGCGCCACGGTGTAGTTCTAAAAAGAGACCGGGAGCATAAAAAGAGGGATGCAGTTTTTGATTGGATTGAATAAGCGGTATAAGCAAGTAAAAATTCAGTTGCTCTCATAGGATCCTCTTCGAATTTTGACAAAACATATTCAATGATTTTGATGATTGATTCTGTCACGTGTCCGTTACCCTCTTCCCAAAAGATATACCTAGTGGGGTGTGCAGAGCCCACGCTTATAAGCCAGGATATTCTCCATTGCCTGTCCAATATGGGATGTGACACTCTCTCCCCCCCAATCCTGTGACGCCCTCATCACAGGTGGGCCCCCTGCCTACCCCATCCTAAGAGGCGCTTAACTGGACACCGGAATCGGGAACGGGTTGGCTCTGATACCACTTGTCATGGATTGGACTCTGCACCCAAAAGACTAGCCTGATAGGTGAGGGTTATCCATCCACCTATAAACCCAACCTCCCTAGTACACATCCGATGTGGGACAACACACGCCAACAAGACCGTGACAGGCTCCACTAGCCCAATCCCTGACGTCCTCATCTGGGGTCACAGTGGCCCACTCGATGCAGTGTCCCCGTACCACATGATAGTAACAGTAAAGCAGTAT
>JAOSBN010112715.1:0-10678 GCA_027563595.1 Erythroxylum suave
GCATGAACATAGCCAAACAATTTTTAAAACACTCCTAGCCCGTTCTAAATTACTATTTTACCCTTCCCATCGGTGATGGGATGTTACAAATTGTCCTATAAACCAACTGAGTGTAATTACTAATTAATTATGACAATTTTACCCTCAAACTATGTTAATTCAAAATAAGCACACTTAAAATAAATTAAGCAAAATATCCAACAAAAAGAGCCAAAAAGTACACAAAAAACTATAAAAACACCACTGAATAATATAAAAAACTTGGGTTCAATCAATTAGTTAGAGAAAGATCTTGTCTAATTAGTTGATTACCCATAGGATTACTTCATAACTAATTAAATCGGTGGATTAATTTTGTAGATTGAGAGATTGCTTAATCATTTCCATTTAATTTAGCTAGTGACAATTAATTAGACCTTAAGAGAGGGTAGTTAATACAATAGGACATCTTAGGTGAGGCATAATTCAATTAACAAGGTAGGAGGGAGATAAGAGATGGAAAAAGTGATCTCTAATTGTTAAATGTTGCATTCAAAATTTTTACACTTTCACTTTATCATTTGTTCATTATTGGTTGACTGATTTAGTTTAATTTTTCAATTTATATTCATTAAAATCGGTTCTCAAATGAAGTAGCTTGAATTAAGTAGCGTCTAAATACAATCTCTGAGGGGTCAATATATGTTCTTTATACAAGTTACACCCTATATACTTACAGTTTTGAGTGTAAAACTAGAGAAATAGTTTTACAATCAACAATATATTTCAAAATGTTGAGTTGTGCATATCTAATACAAAATCTTTACCTTCAGTTGTGTAGGCACCCATAATTGAATTAAAGCAATTACTAAAGTACTTAAAATATGTGTTTTTTGGAGAAGGAGAAAAACTTTTGGCAATTATAGCTAAGAACTTAACTAAGCTTCAAGAAGAAAAGCTCATTCGAGTATTTAAGGACCACATCAAAACTATAGCTGACATCAAAGGTATTAGCCTTTCAACACATATGCATCAAATTATATTGGAAGAAGGATCCAAATCGTCAAGAGAATCACAAAGAAGGTTGAATCCTCCAATGATGGAAGTGGTGAAGATTGAGATCTTAAATTTGCTTGATCATGGCATAATCTATCCAATTTTGGTTAGTAAATGGGTGAATCCAGTCTAAATAGTACCAAAGAAAATTAGGATTATTGTGGTGAAGAATGAGAATAATGAGTTTGTGCTAATAAGAATTCAAAATGGATGGTGAGTGTGCATCGATTATAAAAATTTAAATGCTGCTACATACAAGGATCACTTTCCACTTCCATTCATTGATCAGATACTTGAATGACTTGCGAGATGATCTCACTACTATTTTCTGGATGGGTATTTAGGATATAATCAAATTGTGTTAGCTCCGGATGATAAGGAGAAAACAATCTTTGCCCTTTTAGTACATTTGCATATAAAAGGACATCATTTGGACTCTGCAATGCCCCAACCACCTTCCAAAAATGCATAGTAAATATTTTCTCTGACTACATTGAACAAGTTATTGAGGTTTTTATGGATGATTTCATTATCTACGGGGATTCATTTGATGTATGATTGGATAATCTGCATTCTGTACTTGAACATTGCATTGAAACGAAACTTGTTCTCAATTCTAAAAATTATCATTTTATGATTGAACAAGGAATAGTTTTGGGATATGTAATTTCATCTAAAGGAATTGAGGTCAATAAAGTTAAGATAGAAATTGTGCAAAACTTACCCTACCTTACAAATGTGCGGGAGGTTCATTTTTTTCTTGGCCATATAGTTTTTTATTGCAAGTTTATCAAGGACTTTAGTAAGATCTCAACAAAACTCTATCATTTGTCACAAAAGGATTTACCCTTTAAGATTAATGAGGGATGCAAGGAATCATTGGACAAGTTGAAATAACTTTTGACTTCAACTCTGATCATTTAACAACCTAACTAGATTCATTCACTTCAGATTATATGTGATGCAAGCAATTTTACTGTGGGTGTCATCCTTAGTAAAAAATATAGCAAAATGACTTATGTTGTTTCCTATGCTTCTCGAACACTCAACCTATCACAATGCAACTAGTCCACCACTGAATTGGAGCTTTTAGCTATTTTGTTTGATTTGGATAAATTTGGACCGGCCTTGCTTGGTTCTAAAGTGATTCTATCTTCTAATCATACAACATTAAGGTAACTTTTATCAAAGAAAGAAGCAAAGCCAAGACTTATTAGATGGATTCTTCTACTCCAAGAGTTCGATTTCAAGTTTAAAGACAAGAAAGGTGTAAAGAATTCAGTCATTGATCACTTGATTCAAGTTGTGAAGGAGGAGGAGTCAATACCATTGCAAGAATTATTTCCGGATGAGCAATTACTAACCCTTCAAGGTAAGGTTCCATGGTATGCCGATATTATGAGCTATCTAGTGAACCATAAGATACCTAATGATTTGGGTAAGACTAAATGGAACAAGATAAAGAGTGAGTTGAAATATTATATTTGGGATAATCCCTAATTATGTAAGTGTTTTTTTAACTAAGTGATTAGGAGATGTGTAACTGAATATGAATATAAATCAATTTTGACATTTTGTCATTCATATGGTTGTGGTGGTCATTTTAGAACTACTAGGAAAATTCTTGAATGCAATTTTTATTGACCAAATAATTTTGAGTCTCGCATATGTTCTATAAAGCTTGTGAACAATGCCAAAAATAGGGTAATTTATCCTATAGACATCAAATTCCTTTACCTCTAACACTTGTATGCAAAATTTTTTATGTATAGGGCATCAATTTTATGGGACCATTCCCTTCTTCTTTTAGTTTTGTTTAGAATTTATTAGCCCTAGATTATGTTTCTAAATGACTAGAAATTAAAGCCATCAGGATTGATGATTTTAAGGTTGTTGAAGAATTTGTCAAATCTAACATGTTTGCTAAGTTTGGAACACCGAAGGCACTGATTAGTGACAGAGGTACTCATTTTTGCAACTGATTGGTGAAAAACCATTAAAGAAGTACCTTGCCTCTAATAAGGTGTCTACAACTTATCATCCACAAACGAACAAGCAAGTACAGGTGTCAAATAGAGAAATCAAATCCATTATTATGAAAATGGTGAGCCCAAATCACAAATATTATAGGCAGTGACTTAATGATGCTCTTTGGGCATATGGGACTATATACAAGACACCGATTGGCATGTCTCCATACCTACTGATCTATAGGAAGTTGTGTCATCTTCTAGTGGAAATCAAGCACAAAGCCTTTTGGGGCATTAAGCAATGCATTATTGTAACATCCCATTACCTATGGGCAGGTTAGAATAGTAAATATGAATGATTAATGGGAACTTAAGAAAGGCATATATATATATATTCGTGCATAATATGGTATTCACCTATACATGAATAGTGATATTTGTTTTGCACATGAAATTAATTGTACATGCATTTGTGAATAATTCCAGGTATAATCGGATTGAATTGTGAATTTTCGAGATTTATGAATGTTTCTATATTGAAACTATTGTTGATTAGTAGAATTGTGAAATTTATAAATTTTTGGTGAACTTAGGATTTATTTTGTAAATTATAGAGTATTATGGAAAATAGGAAAAAGAAGAGAAGTAATCAAATGAGGAGTTGGAGATGGTTGGATGGTAAAGATGAGAGTTAAAGGGAGATAGTTAAAAAAAAACTAAGTCAAAACCTAGACCTTAGGAAGATGAGAAGTGTAAAGTTGCTTTTATGATGTGTCAGAAGTTTGAGTAACTCGAGAGTTAAAAAAGGGGTTAGTACTTTTCCTATGTTCTTTCCTTATTATCATCATCTCCAAATTTCTTACCATACACAAAGTTTTCCATCAAACTCCTTCCAAGATTTAACCCTGATTCTTCATAACCCTTACCATTTCCTTTTCTCAAGTGTTTCTTCTGCCTTAAGAAAAACCAGAAGTTGATTGTATTAATAAAGGAGTATGAGAGTTTGCATGCAATTAAGGTTTTGGAGATAGTTGAAGTTCTTGGAGTTTTCAACAAGAAGATAGTGAATAAATTCTTTAGAATTAGAGATTTTGAACTAAATTTGATGAGTTGCTGTCATCTGCATGAACATGCATTCTCAGATAATTGTATTCTTACACATTGTGTTAAAAGGATGGGAATTTGGGGATATGGTGCTAATTGGGTTTTGATGGATTATTAATGATCAGGTGTTGTAGAAATATATCTTGGAGTTGAAATAGAAATAAAATAATGTATAAGATTAGTTTGGAGAGTTAGATATAGAAACGTAAGATGCTCTATTTCTTCACTGAGCATGCATGAACACTTAGGTGTTCATATGAGAGTTAATAAAGACTTAGAGATGATCAAGAGCATAGACGTATCGTCTGTCTTTCTTCAATTCGTCTGCCTTTTCATTTGTGCTTCGTCTTCTTTTAGAATCATCTGCTTTGGCTTCTATCGTCTGTGTTTGACTTATATCGTCTGCTTGATCTCTCATCGTCTGCCTTTCTGCGTTTGGTTTGTCTTTTGCTTCTGACAACATTTTGCTTCCGTCTATGTTTTGTTTTCATCTATGTTTTGTTATCGTCTGTCTTTGGGATTTCATCTGCCTTTAGGCACTTCGTTTGTCTTTGGCATATCGTCTACCTTTTTGCTTCCATCTATCTTCAGCTATCGTTTGTGTTTTGAATATTTGTCTGCTTCTACTTTGTCTACCTTTTACTTATAGAACCAAACAATATCAATTGCAGCATTTGATTTAACATGAATAGTAGATTCGAAAGTCCAAGTTTAGAGAGAAATCTGAAATGGCTCTTTAGATTTTGAAACTTGATTCAGATGGTTTGTTTAAGTGTAAACCCTATGAGCAATGCTAGTTAAGTGAGGTTCGATATTTGACTATGGTTTTGATAACCTAGATAGAAGGATACCCAGGGATTGTCATGAACATGAATTGTACATAATCTTTTCTATATATGTGCATTAACGAACTCGCATATTTGCACAGATTGTGATATATGTGTGTATTATTTTGTTACAGAGGAATAGTTGGAACATAAACTCCCTAACGTTGCGGGCACTTCCAGGCAGTAGCTTTGGGAGTAACTTATGAGTAACCTAGACGGTCTCACTTAGTTTCTGGTTGTTTAAATTCTGTAAAAAATGATTGTATGATTGTGGCCTAAGTGTTGATTTCGGACATAGAGGTCCGATAATTGTGATATTAGATTGAGATGTTGAAGTTCTACTTGTATGTGAATGAGATGAAATAAATGTGCACTTAATATAAAATTGTCATTTGGATTCTCAACGTCAGTTGAATGCCGGACTTTGGTCCAATGACTCTAAACTGTATTTGAACATTCTTATAAGATTGTGATATATGAGGTATACAGAAACTGTTGCATTTCATAAAGTGCATGCTCAGATAAAGGCATTGTGACTCGAGTTGCCTTTATGAAGTGCTTCCATGTAGAGCTTTGCTACGTGATTTTCTGATTCTAATTTGGAACATAAAGCTATGCTCCGTGATTCTGTCTGATTAAGCCCTATGGGCCAATATTTGTATAAGTCTGTGATAGGCACTCGGTCACAACAATAAGAAAGAATGTGAGTCTCATGTGCATTGCTAATGCATGATATATATATATATGGTTATAAGTGTTAAATGTACAATGTGACATGGTTTGTTAAGTATATGTGATCTCATGTGATATATGCTATGTGTAATAATGTGATGCATGAATTGAGTGAACCATTGATGATGGTTACCTTATTAAGTTCGCAAAACTCAGAAAATTGCAACGTTGTATTTTCAGGACCGAGAGGCGACTCTATCAAGTGAGAGACTCTACGTGATTTTGGCAAGAGAAGTCATGGCTCAAAGGTCGGTCAGCTGGGATTTTTGGATGGCTTAGATAGACTTGTATATTTTCCTCATTCATATAGTGATTTAATTCTAGGTTTAATGATGTATATATATTAAGTGTTTGAAAGACAATGTAAACTTTCGAGTTGAACGAAATGAAATAAGGAAAAGATTGGGTTTTAAATTATTGTGGTTTCCTTATGATATTTTATAATGATTAATGACTTGATGCCATGTGAAGTTTATGTAGTGATCGTTAGTATCTCACCCTTATTGTAGGATATGTGCCGGAATGACCTTTGAGCATTCCGGTGTATACCCTACAGTAAGGGGGTGCTACTCATAGGTGGTATGAGAGCATGGTTGGCATCTTTTGGGATATATAGAACGTTTAGCATGAAATATCGTGAGAAGTGTAGAAAAATGATTGAAATTTATTGTTTGTTATAGCTCATCCGTTTTAGGTGATCAAGTTGATCAACTGGCTGACCAAAGATCAGAAGGAGCCAGTAGAGTGTCCTTGGTACCTCAATCTGAGGAGATGCCTTCTAGAGTTCCCGAGAGAAGGGAGAGGAGGTATGATAGGCTACAGAAGCAGGGAGTTATGGACTTCTATGGCAACACAGACCCCACTGAAGCTGAGGGATGTTTTGAAAGGACAGAGAGGGTATTTGCTCAAATGGATTGTGAGCCTGATGAAAGATTCGATTATGCAGTGTCCTTATTGCAGGGCCCAGCTTACCAGCAGTGGAAGACTGTCCCTGGTAGTACAATCAGGCCTTGCCAATTAAAGTGGAAAGACTTCCTGAGGGTCTTCAAGGAAAACTACATGCCCAAGATTTACTTAGATAGAAAGATCGAAGAGTTTCTGGGTTTGAAGTAGGGTAGGATGTCAGTGGCTAAATAGGAGATTCGATTTAATGAGCTGATGGGTTATGCAACTACTTTGATCCCTACAAAAGAGAACAAGTGCAGGAGGTTTGAGAATGGACTAAATATGGATATTAGAACAAGGTTGGCACGATCAGTTCTGGTAGGAGATTCAGTGGGCACCAAAACAGAGGTTTCAGATCATTAGTTGGATCAAGGCAGTCAGGATTCTGATAGAGGGGTGGTTTTGTACAGTCTGGCAGTGGAAGAGGTACAGCACAGAGTCCATTACCCTAGTGTGAGCACTGTGGGAGGAGGCATGGTGGTAAGTGCTGGAGACACTCTAAAGCTAGTTTTAGATGTGGTTCTTTTGATCACTAAATTAGGGACTATCCTACTACTACAGGGATTTAGTCTAATATAGGCGGTAGATCAGGGAGTGAAGCTACTATTCAGATGAGCAGAGGTAGTGGGACTAGAAAGAGGGGCCGTGGTAAAGGTAAAGTGAGCTTTGGGAGTTCCTCTATAAGGACTGAGGAGCTAAGTAACCGACCGTAGTCCCAGGCCCGAGTCTATGCTATGACCAGGTAGGAGGCTCAAGACTCCCCAAATGTGGTTACAAGTGGACTTCTCATTTATGATTTTGAAGCTTTTACACTACTAGATCCAGGATCCACACACTCCTTTGTCGCACCGCATTTGGCATGTAGATTACACAATGATAGGGAGTTACTACAGTATGGGTTGGAGGTGAGTACACCAATAAGTAGTACTACAGTGATAGGAGAAGTTTGTAAGAGATATCTGATTCGGATTGATCAAGCGGAATTGGAGGCAGACCTGATTTTATTATAATTGAGAGAAATAGATGTGATCCTAGGTATGGATTGGCTCGCTGCCCATAGAGCCATTATGAATTGCTACACCAAGGAAGTAGTGCTAGAATCTCCTGGTCAGCCGAGAGCAGTTCTCAGAGGAGTTAGTCAGGCGGTGCCAGCCAGGATGATATCATTTATGAGTGCACTAAGATTGATGTAGGGAGGATGTGAGGCTTATCTAGCCCACATCATTGATACTAGAGCTGGGTAGAGTGCACAGGACACTCCCGTGGTTAGGGAATTTCTGGATGTGATTCCCAATGAGTTATCTGGTTTACCACCAGATCGAGAAACGGAGTTCACGATTGATTTAGTTCAAGGTGGTGCTCCTGTATCTATCCCTCTATATAGGATGGAACCTGTGGAATTGAAAGAGTTGAAGGCTCAACTTCAGGAGTTACTGGAGAAGGGTTTTATTAGACCCAGTGTTTCACTATGGGGAGCTCCAGTACTGTTTGTGAAGAAGAAAGATGGGACTTTGAGATTATGCATCAATTATAGATAGTTGAATCAGGTGACAGTGAAGAATAAATACCCGCTGCCTAGAATTGATGATTTGCTTGATCAGCTGCAAGGAGCTCAGGTATTCACTAAATTGGACTTGAGGTCAGGATACTATTAGTTGAAGATAGTAGAGGCTGATGTACCTAAGAGTGCATTCAGGAGTCGGTATGGGCACTACGAGTTTCTAGTGATGCCATTTGGGCTGACTAATGCCCCAACAGCCTTTATGGCCTTGATGAATAGGATGTTTTAGCCTTACCTAGATCGATTTGTGATTGTGTTTATTGATGATATCTTGGTGTAAGGAACATGCTGAGCATCTAAGGGTTATATTACAAATTATGAGGGAAAAGCAGTTGTATGTCAAATTTAGTAAGTGTGAATTTCGGATGGACCAAGTTGTGTTTCTGGGACATATAGTGACTGGAGATGGCATACAGGTGGATACAAGGAAGATTGAGGCAGTGATGAATTGGGAAGCTCAGAGGAACGTGTCTGAAATCTGATGTTTCCTAGGATTGGTTAGATATTACCGGAGATTTATGGAGGGTCTCTTTGATCTCAGCCCCTCTGATAAACTTCTGAGGAAGAATGTAGTGTTTAGATGGAATGAGGAGTGTTAGAATAGCTTTGAGGAGCTTAAGTATCGATTGACTTCCGCACCGGTGTTGACTATTCCTTCAGGGACCGGAGGATATGTGGTGTACAGTGACGCGTCGCATCGAGGATTAGGATGTGTATTGATGCAGTATGGCAAGGTGATCACCTATACATCGAGACAATTAAGGTCTCACGAGATTAATTATCCAGTACATGATTTAGAGCTAGCTGCAGTTGTTTTTGCTCTAAAGATTTAGAGACACTACTTGTATGGAGAGACCTTTCAGGTTTATACAGATCATAAGAGTTTGAGGTATCTATTGAGTTAGAAAGACTTGAACTTGAGATAGAGGAGATGGGTTGAGTTGCTGAAAAACTATGATTGGACCATTGAGTACCACCCAAGGAAAACTAATATGGTAGCTGATGCTTTAAGTAGAAAGTCTAGTACTAGTATAGCTCATATTCAGTTATCGGGGCTACGTAATTTGATTCATTTGAGAGCTCTGAATGTGGAGTTGAATCTGGAGCATGATGAGGCCTTGATTGCTACATTGAAACTTAGGCCGATGTTACATGATCGAATCAAAAGCGTACAGAGGAAAGATCCCAATATGGAGAACCTTATGGAAAAAGTAAAGATGAATCCAGATTCTGAGTTTGAGTTGAGGGATGAGACCTTATTGTTTAAACAGAGGCTGTGTGTGCCTAATATAGATGAATTGAGAAAGGAGATACTTGAGGAAGCTCATATGGCTTCCTATGCTATGCATCCTGGTACTACCAAGATGTATAACACACTTAAGCAGCATTTCTGGTGACCTGGAATGAAGAAGCAAGTGGCGGAATATGCATCTAGATGTATGACATGCCAACAAGTTAAGGTTGAGCACTAGGCTCCGGTAGGTAAACTCCATTCTTTGCCCATTCCGGAGTGGAAACGAGAACGAATTACTATGGATTTCATCATGGGGTTGCCTAAGACTCCTAGGCAGAATGATGCTATATAGGTGATAGTGAATCAGTTGACTAAGTCGGCCCACTTCCTACCAGTGAGAGAAGATAATTCAATTGATCAGTTGGCTCAGCGATATGTTAATGAGGTGGTAAGACTGCATGGGGTTTTAATGTCCATTGTACCAGACAAAGATCCTAGATTTACTTCAAGGTTTTGGAGGAGCTTGAAGTCTACTATGGGTACTAAGTTGAACTTCAGTACAGCATTTCATCCTCAGACAGATGGACAGAGTGAAAGGATAATCAAGACAGTGGAGGATATGCTCAGGGCGTGTGTATTAGAGTTTAGGGGAGCTTGGGATCAATACATGGCATTAATAGAGTTTGCCTACAACAATCATTACCATAGTAGTATCGGAATGGCACCATATGAGGCACTGTATGGTAGAAAGTGTCGGTCGCCATATATTGGGATGAAGAGGGCTTCAAAATGGTTGAAGGCCCAAGTTGATACAAGATACAGTGGATAAGGTGAGATTGATCCGAAACCGAATTAAAGCGGCTCAAGATAGGCAAAAGAGTTATATAGATCAACATCGACGTGATATGGAGTACAGTGTAGGAGACAAGGCGTTCTTGAGAGTGTCACCTTGGAGGGGAGTTTTGAGATTCGGTAAAAAGGGCAAATTGAGCCCTATGTACATTGGTCCTTATCAGATCATTGAGAGGATTAGACCTTTGGCCTTTAAGTTAGGTTTACTAAATGAGATGTCTCAATTGCATAATGTGTTTCATGTGAGTATGCTCCGAAGATACCGATCAAATCCTACACATGTGATACCAGCTCAAGAGATTGAGGTTACTAATAACTTAAGCTATGTTGAGGAGCCAATAAAAATTGTGGGATCACAGATCAAGCAGTTGAGGAATAGAGTTATTCCATTGGTGAAAGTCCTTTGGAGGAACCACTC
>JAOSBN010112736.1:0-10676 GCA_027563595.1 Erythroxylum suave
CAATTTGGCTCAATTTTATTATCAATTTCCGCAATTGGGTGTGCCTCGTTCCAATTAAGGAATTTTTGAAATGGGATTGGATTGTGTTAGTGAAATTAACACGCCACCCTCGCAGGGCACGGATTCGGGCTTCACCATCGATGTCGGGTTCGGGTCTTGTGGGAGTGGGGTGTTACAGTAACTTATAGTGATCAACTTATAACTTTAGTTCTAATTAATAATTTTTGTTAACAGTTTCTTTCACTAATTCAAGAAGGATTTTGGATTTTTTCTCCTTGTTGATTTTGTGTCTTAGAGGTTTTGATGTGAATCCCAAAAATCAAGATCTAGGAACCCATGAACAAATTGTTGAAAGGAATTTCTAGGAAAGCTAAATTAGTTTTGTTTTAAAAAAACCTTGACTCAATGTTTAGAGAAACATGAACCACGGTTAGAAAAGATGGATATTGGCATTACACTCTAGCAAAGAAGAGATTGAGAGTTATAAGTTAGATGAACACTACAAGGAATAACTTTGATATGTTCTAAGTTCAATGAAGAACTAAGGAAGTGAATATCCTTACCAATTTCATAAAATTCCAATACAAATTCTTGTGCAAAAGATGATGATTATATAGGATAAAGAAAACCCTAATCAATCTTCTAGTAATGATTGGTTCCTAAAAATAAGGAAATCCCTTAGATTTAGGAAAGCCTTTTCAAAATTGATTCCTAAAGAATCTTCTAGTAATGATTGGTTCCTAAAAAAAAAAGAAATCCCTTTGAATTAGGAAAGCCTTTTCAAAACTAATTCCTAAAGCCAAATATTGAAAGTGGACTTTAAGCATGTCGAATTCAGCTAGAAATATCTTGAAATCATCAAAATAACATACTCGTCTAATTAGTCCAAATAAATAACTAATTAGGCATATTTAATGCTTGAATTAAGGTGACATTGTTGATTGATCTACCCAAGCACAAATTAGCTTTTATTATTTCTTATTTAGCCCAAACATCTTCAATCAATCCATTAAGAGCTTCCTTCATCCTTTTAACTTCAGCCCAAGTTATTCAACCTCCACCAACATTTAATAGATCATTGAAATATGTTGAACCAGATGGCATCATCCTTTGCATGTCCTTAGTCAGGTTTCCATCATGTTCCTTCGCCAAGATTCATTTCATATTCATTTGTATATAATGATAGACCTGTAACTTTTTATACCATTGTCACCACAAACATATTTTGAAGATCAACTAATTACTTAGAGAGGATTTGAGAGAAAATAAGGGGAGAGAAAATGAGAGAAAGTAAAAAAAGAGTTTTAAAATAAAAAGGAAAAATAGGAAAGGAGAAGAAGTTGAAGAGTGAGAAGAAAGGACAATTGGAAAAGAAAGAGGGCTTGTTTGCAAAATGAGAGATGTGAAGCTAAAATTAAATGTTGGATCAATTGCATGACTCATGTATATTCACTAAAATTGATTTGAAAATGGATATCATCAAATTAGAATGTGAGAGGGAGATTAGTAGAAGACTATCTTTAATACTAAACATGATTTATAAGAGTGGTTGGTCACACCTTTTGAACTTACTAATGCACCAAACACATTTATGAAATTGATGAATCATGTTTTGTATGAATTTATTGGTAAATTTGTGGTGGTGATGATATTCTTGTGTATAGAGATTACTTGATGAACATATTAAACATTTACGTGATGTTCAAGAGTTTTGCTTATTGAACAACTGTTTGATAATCTTAAGAAGTGTTCTTTTGAACTGATTAAATCGTGTTTCTTTGCTATGTTGCCAGTGAAAAGGGAATATAAGTTGATGAGGAGCTAATTAAAGATTGGCGTACACTGAAATCACTAATTGAAGTGTGAATTTTTCATGGTTTAGCAAGCTTTTATAGAAGGCTCGTTAAAGACTTCTACACTATAGTTGCTCTATTAACTAAGGTGATGAAGAAGAGTGCTAGTTTTAAGTTGGAAAATGATCAACATGAGGCGTTTCCATCATTAAATGAAAACTTAGTTCAACTCCTTTACTTGTGTTTACCTGATTTTTGTAAGATGTTCGAAATTGAACGTGATAGGGGTTGGAACTATTGTGATGCAAGAAAAGCATCCAGTTGCTTATTTCAGTGAGAAGTTAAATGGTGTAACACCTAATTATCATATTATGACAAAGAGATGTATGTGTTGGTGCAAGCATTGAAGACATGACCACACTACCTTTAGCCTAAAGAATTTGTCATTCACACAAACCACGAGTCTTTAAAGCATTTCAAGGGGAAAGGTAAGTTGAATATAAGACATACTTAGTGGGTAGAATTTATTGAGTCCTTTCCCTATATCATCAACTATAAAAAAGGTAAGAAAAATGTGGTTGTAGATGCATTGTCTTATGATGCATAATTGTTGGGATTTAAGTTTACGAAAGATCTATATGCTAGTGACAATGATTTTACTAATGGGTTTACTCTTGTGAAAAACTTCATTTGGGAATTTTTATAGACATGATGGACTTTTATTTAGGGAGATGAGGTTATATGTGCCTAATTTTTCCTTAAGAGAGTTTTTTGTGAGAGAAACTCAAGGAGGTGGATTAATGGGACACTTTGGCATTAAAAAACCTTAGACATCCTAGTTGAATATTTCTTTTGTCCATACGTGAAAGCAAATGTTGAGAGAGTTTGTCAGAATTGTGAAGTTTGTAAGAGGGCTAAGTTGAAAGTGTTATCTAGTGGATCATTATACTACTTTACCTACTCCTAATCATCTATGTGTAAATCTATCTATGGAATTTATATTGGGATTGCCTACAACTAGGAAAGGTTCGAATTCTATTTTTGTTATTGTTGACAAGTTTCTAAGATGGCATATTTCATATCATGAATGTGGTTGAATTATCTCTTGACAGTTGGTACGACTTCATGGAATGCCTCAAAATACTATTTTCAGATCAGGATGTCAAATTTTTGTTCCATTTTTTGGCACTTTATAGGGAAAACTAGGTACAAAACTTCCATTTTTTCCACATTATCACCCACAAATTGATGGGAAAATTGAGGTAACCAATAATACTCATAAAACTTTGTTGCAATCCATAATTAAAAGGAACATTAAAATTTAAGAAGATTGTTTGCCATATGTTGAATTTGCTTATAATAGAAGCATGCATTCTAACAGTAATCATTCTCCTTTTAAGGTTGTCTATGGATTTAATCCTTTGACACCCCTACATTTGATATCTTTACCTGTTTATGAGTTTGCTGGTACAGTTGGAGAAAAGAAGGCCAAAGTTATAAAAAAATTCACGAGAAGGTGCATCCAGATATTAAGAGGCAAACTAACCATTATATATCTAAAGGTGCATCCACATATTAAGATATAAACTGACCATTATGTATCTAAAGCCAATAAAGGATGCAAATATGTTATTTTCAAAGTAGGAGATTGGGTTTGGGAGCATATGTGCACGTAAAGGCTTCCAAAATAGTATAAATCAAAGTTGATGCCTCGTGGCGATGGATCATTTGAACTCGTAGGATACATTAGTGATAATGCCTACAAATTGGATTCACTAAGTAATTATAATGTTAGTGCTACATTTATTGTTTTTAATCTTTGTCCTTTTGATGGATGTGCTGATTTTATAAACTTTTTCAGGATAGGAGGACTGATGAGAACTAACTTAGGACTTCGATAAAATCTTTACTGAGCATAAAAATTGTTCCAATTACATACTTTAAACCAAACATGATGGAAGATGTACTTGGAGCCTTAATCACACAAATTAAGAAGCAAGAACAAGTTTTAACTAAGGTACATGAATTTGACATTGAATATGTTCTCATCTCTTCTAGGTATAATGATTGATATAAAATAGATGTCGAGCTAAACATGTTTTGTTTGCTTGTTTCCACTTATTAGTTTGCTTCTCATACTTTTGCTTCTATTTCTCTATATTCATCCTTGTGTTCTCATAAAACTTTTCCATCAAAGCTTGCTTTCACTTAATGTCAGAGGAGCAAAACCTAAATGAGACAATAGGTTAAAGCCATAAATAATTTCAAATGATGACACTAGTTTATGTATGGTTTAGTTCCATGCAAACTTTATAAAAGGCAAACTATTTCAACTTTTTCAAGTTTTTACCTATAACAACACGCAATAAAAATCCTATAGTTCATGTAAACACTTCAGTTTGACTATATGTTTGTGGATGACAAGGTGTATAAAGTGAAATCTTAGTTCCCAACTTCCACCAAAAAGTTCTCAAAAATAGTTTAAGAATTTAGTGTCAGGATCAGAAACAATTGCTCCATGTAACCAAACAATTTTGTAAAAAGTGTAAGTTACATATTTGGTTTTATGACATGTAATGAAGTGTGTAGTCATATAAAACCTATCAATAACTAGAAATATCGAATCATGACACCTCCTAGACTTAGGTAAACCTAGAAAAAAGTCCATAAAGATACCTACTGATAAAAAACTTGGTGATGAAACACCCAAGAACTAAAAATCAGCAAGGACAAGAAACCCCATAATCCTTCTTGTATCAAGTAAAGAACCTGACCCTAACTAAACTCGATGACTGGAGCCAAAGTTATAAGTTAGTCAACACAAGTTACTTTAAAGAGATCAAATTTAGTTCTTCATAAAAGAACAAAAGAAAGCTTTCACAAATTTACAATAAAAAAACATTCAACTTTTATTGATGAAATGATGATATTCATAATACACCAAATTACCTCTTTAAATAGGCATCAAATGATGAAAATCATATAAGGAAATGTCTTCTTGACTATTCATAAACATAACTATATACGAAAGACTTTACTAGGATGTATTCGCTTAACTAATGGATGCAAATCATCCTTAAATTTTAAATCTTTCCAAACAATAACTTGAAAACTAATAATTAATGAAAGAAAGATAAAACATGAAATTGTCATCTAATCCCACATCTTTAACCTTTTCAAATGGTAAATATGTAGATTGGGCTTTACTAAAAACAAGCATTTTGATCATCCTTTTTATATTAGGTTATAAGCATTAATTTTCACTCATTAGGCTTTGTCCATAATCTTGAGCTTGAAAATAAGTAATTAATCTTGGTAATGCCTTAAAATCTTTAACAATAGCCCTATTTTCTTGAATGTCCATGATCAATCCTCGCAAATAGTCATATATTTAGTTTTTACCCTTGACCTCCAATTCCTTGTAATGGATGGATGAGTGTTGATAAAAGCTAATCCCTATTTTTCCCCACCTCCTTGAAAGGATTTGTCCTTGGATTACCTACATCAAATAAAGATAAGTCAGCAATATTAAAATTAGCACTAACATTAACATAATGATGTTGTAAATCGATCTTGTAGGCTTTTTCATTGATTTGCTCCAATGCTTGGAAAGGTTTATCTCCGTTAAGTTGCAATTTTGATTTCTTTTGGGTAACAAATCTTTCTTTACACATATGAACCCATACTTAATCTCTAGGTTCGTGAGCCTTATTAGCTTGCCTTGCATATTGTACATTCTTTTTCTCTTTATTACCTCTAATCTTGGCATGCAAATCCCTGAAAACATCTGCCTTTCTCATTCCATCAAAAAATTTCCATTGATTAATAGGTAAAGGCAAAACATCCAAAGAGTTAAAGGATTAAACCCAAACACAATTTCAAAAGGTTATTAAGATGTAGTAGAACACAACCTTATTATATACAAGCTCAACATGTGGTAAACATTTTTCCCCTTTGACTTAAGTTCTTTTGAATGATGGTATAAAGCAATGTAATAAGGGTCCTATTAACTACCTTAGTTTGTCCATCTATTTGAGGATGTGTAATGTTTGAAAAATAATAGTTTAGTGCCTAATTTACTCTATAAAATGTACCAAAAATGACTCAAGAACTTAACATCTTTGTCACTCACAATTGTTCTAGGAAAACCTTGAAAATGCACTATCTCCTTAAGGACCAAATCAGCAATATGTCTGCCATCATTGGTTGTAGAATATGTAATAAAATGTGTCATCTTATTAAAACTAAAAACAACAACAAAATATGTTGTCCTTACCACTGATCTAGGTAAACCTAATAAAAGTCCATAGATGTGCCATGCCAATCCAAGGTTGATTATGCATGGGCAAAGGTGTATATCAACAATGAGGCATTATGTTTTACTTAGCTTGTTTACATGTTATAATTTTATCACATGCAAATTGCACATCATATTTCTTGTTGGACAAATAAAAATGATCATGTAATATATCTAATGTCTTTTTAATGCCAAAATGACCCATTAACTCACAACAGCCTCTATAGGTCTCCCTAATAAGCAATTCACATATAAAACATTAAGGCACACAAAGTTTATCTTTCTTAAACAAAAATCCATCATGCTTATAAAAATCACCATATTCAAACTTAAAACATGCAACCCAAACTTGTCCAAAATCAGCATCACTAATGTACAAATTTTAAACAAACTCAAAACCAAGCAATTTAGTTTGTAAAGAGGTCAATAGTTCATACCTCCTAGACAATGCATCAACCATAACATTTTCCTTTCCTTTCTTGTTTTTGATTGTATATGGATGTGTTTCAATAAACTCTAATTATTTAGCATGTCTTTTATGCAGCTTATCTTGGGACCACAAAAACTTCAAGCTCTCATGATTTGGATAAATAATGAACTCTTTTGGTCATAAATAATATTGCCATATTTATAATCCTCACCAATGCATATAATTCATTATCATAAATTGGGTAATTCTAGGCTACTCCACTAAAGCTTCACACTAATTCCTAATGCATCACATTCAATCTCAAAAATAATTTTCAAAGTTATGTAAAGAAAGCAAAGTGCACTGATCAACTTATCTTTTAAAGTATTAAAGGTGTTTTCTTGCACATTAGTCCATTTACACCATTATTTTTAATAAGTTTATTCAGAGGAGCTACTATAGAATTAAAATTCTTTACAAACCTTCTGTAATGCTAAACCATGAAAACTTTGTACCTTATTTGCATTATTAAGTGTAGATCACTTCTTAATTGCCTTGATCTTTTTCTAATCTTAGCTTAATTCCATGTGTACTCACAACAAAACCAAGAAACACAACAAATTCTACACAAAATTTTGCACTTCTTTAAATTAGCATACAACTTATATTCCCTTAAATAATAAAGTACAAAATGAAAATATTTGACAGGGTCATCCAAAAATTCTTGCTATAAACTAAAGTTTCATTAACATAGACAACAAAAAATTTTCCAATAAAAGATGACAAAATATGGTTTATGAATATCAGTAAAGTACTTAGTGCATTAATTAAACCAAAAGGTGATACTTAACCACTCATATAACTATATTTTGTTTTAAAAGCAATTTTCCATTCGTCTCCTTATTTCATGCAAATTGATAATACCCACATTTTAGTATCAATCTTTGAAAACAAGTAAGAACAATAGGTGAGACTCTCCCTCATGAACCCTTTTTCCACTTACTCATCCAATTACTTTTCCATCTTCTTAGTCTCCTCAAGATTAGCTCTATAAGCCAGTCTATTAGGAATTGTTGAACGTGAGATGAAACCAATTCGATTCTTAATGCCTTTTAAAAGGCAATAATCCTTATGACAACTCCTTAAGGAATAAATCCTATAATAAAAATGCAAGAACTCTAAGCAACAAATGGACCAAGGTAATTAGATAAAAGCTAAATGTCCTTATAAATAAGTGCAAATAGCTACTGCCTCACAACATATCACTCCTGACGTTGTTGCTACTAGCATAATCACTAACCCTTATATTTTTCTCTCTATTTTGAGTCTCACAATTTGACTTTCTTCTCTTATAGCTCATTACTACTTTCTTTTCACTCTTTTTCACACTCTCACTCTTTTTATCACTCTTACTCTTTTCTTAAGATTCACTTTCTTTTCCCTCAATTTGTATTCTCTGACTATCATAATCTAATCCTTGTATGCTTCCCATTGTTTAAGAGTGTTAAGATCACATCTATTCATGACAAATGAGTATTTGTTTTATATGTTGAATTTTTCTATCAAACTACCATGGACACTCAAAAAAAAAAAAGGTGACTAGCATGCATTGATGCCACATCACGTAGAACCTCATCGTTTTAAATACCAATGGAAAATGCCACTAGAACCTGTTTTGTCATCTTAACTTCCTCAAACTCATTTAACCATTACAACTTGCATGGTTTTAGATTCTTTATAGTTTCCAACTCCAGTTTATCAACTGATGAAGTGTTAGCAACATTAGTGCAACTCATACTATTAATGATCATGCTATATACCTTGTTATTCATATGGCCCTGAGTATGAAAGATATGTTCATATTGGGCTTTATTGCTTGAATCCTTAGGCTGAATAGTAAGAGTTTGCCTATTAGCAATTCTCTAGTCACATGTCCTTCAACATCTGTGTCACTGCAATCCTCCAATGATGGCATTTTATAATCACTTGAGCTAACACTCAATAGCTCACCATTGTCCAAAATAATCATAGTACTTTTATTTGGACGTTAAGAGGCAACATGCCTAATCCATTGACACTTAAGCACTTAAAATCATATGATTTAATGGAGGGATTAGTTTTGGTTTTACTTTGGAAGAAGAAACCAAATATTTGGCTTTTGAATCATTTTTTGGTTTTAAGGCAGCCTTGTTATACTTCCATTTTGACCTATATGAAGAGTTAGAGATCAAAATAAATTTGGAGGTTCCCCTATACTTTAATTTCCTCTCCTCCTTATTGACCTTATAGAACAAATCCTCCATCTCTAGATGATGTTGCAAATCCACAACATTTGCAATCTCCCTATTCAAACCATTGATGAATCTAGCCAATCGATCCTCTTTAATATTAGTCCTAATCATGGGTACCTCTATCTCCTCATAGTATTCATATACACTATCGGAACCTTCAGCCAAACTTTGTAACTTCTAACACAAATCTCAATCCTAATGGCTAGATATAAACCAATTACGCATTACTACATTTGTCTCTTCCTATGATCAAATAATTCTCTCTCCATTCCTATGCATAATAAGTACCATTTGATCGCACAAAATGCTACTATAATCTGTGAATTCAATAGCGAAGACCTTCTTCTCCTTAGAGTAGTTATGACAATCAAGCACTTTTTTTTAAACTTTTGTTTCCTAATCTAGGCACAACTCAAGATCATTTTTTCCCTGAAAAGAAGGAATCTTTATCTTAATACTACTTAAATTTTTATCTCTCCTTTGGATAACTTCTTTTCCCCTTATGAAATGAACTTCATAATCAGTTTCCTCCTCTTCCTCAACATTTAGTGGCTGATTTTATACAACAACAACAAATTCCTAGTAGAATTCTTGCTGAGACAAAGGGTCTGGAGAGCTCCAAAAATACACAACCTGATCCCTAATTAGTAGCGACACTATTTTTAAAGTTGATTTCTATAATAGATTGATTTTTTTTATGTCCCTAAATTATCCAATCACTTATTAAGAGTCACAAATTGATCTTGGATGGATTTCATGAACACCTTGAGATTAATGCCAACATTTTCTCCATTACAACTCATGATTGAACCTGCAAAGAAAGAATTAGTACTAAATAGATCTAGTTGTCCTTATTCTCTCCCTTATGTGTTTGCATTCCATTTATTGTTCACTCAAAATTTCACTTAATCTTGGCTTTTATTGACGCTGGACTCGCTATACTTGACTTTTACAACTCAACTTTCGTTTACAAGCCCTTTAACTGAAAACTTGATCAATGACCTCAACAAGAAAACATACAACAATTCAAACTTGGTTAGATTGAGTTCAAAGTCAACAAGAAAGGTAAGATAGAAAATAACAAAAAGGAAAATTGAGCAAGAATATAGAAAAAGTAGAACTCAACAAATTAGGCAATGTTAGAGGTCCATAGAAGGAAAGAAAGAAAGGAAAGAGAAGCAAGAATAAGGAAAGTAAAATTAAGGTAGAAAATGATTGTAAAGGAAAGATATAAAAGGAAATAAAGCACGAATATAGAAAGAGGAATTAAGGTAGAAATTGATTATAGAAGGAAAGAATTTAAAAGGAAATAAAGCATAGATAAGGTAATTCACTCATGGTAGAACCACTTTTATGATCAATCTTGGTAAACACACAAGATCCATGCAACTAATCAAGCATATCATCTAATTTAGGAATGGGATGTCTATACTTTACCATTATATTGTTCACAGCTTGGCAATCAATACACATTCTCCAAGTCCCATCCTTCTTAGGTACTAATAACACTAGAACAACACATGGACTTATGCTTCCCTCGCATTCCCTTTGCTCATCAAATCCTCCACTTGCCTTCGAAGCTCCTTGGTCTCCTTCGGGTTGCTCTTATAGGCTGGATGGTTTGGAATGATAGCTCCAGGCACAAAGTATATTTGATGTTCAATGTATTTAATGGGTGGCAATCCACTTGGAACCTCACTAGGAAATACATCCTTGAATTCCTGCAGCAAGGAAATAACAAAACTAGGAAGAGAAGAATTAGTTTCATTAGTGTTAAAATAAGATTCTTTGTACACCAATAGAATCATAGGCTGGTCGGCCAATAAGGCTTTCCTAACCTCACCACCTTTTCATATTCACCCATCTTTCTATGCTCTGATTGGGTG
>JAOSBN010112747.1:0-10676 GCA_027563595.1 Erythroxylum suave
CATTTTTATGGCATAGAAAGTTAGGACATGCACCATTGCCTTTAATTTCTAAACTTTCTAAAAATGACATTGTAAGAGGTTTGCCTAAGACAAAATTTGTTAAAGACCACTTATGTGAATCTTGCTTGAAAGGTAAACATGTTAGAGAATCATTCAAACCAAAGAAAGAAATATGCACATCTAGAATACTTAAACTTGTTCATATGGATTTAATTAGACCATCTAGGCATGCTAGTCTAAGTGGTAAACTATATGTTCTTGTTATTGTTGATGACTTTTCTAGATTCTCTTGGGTGAGATTTCTTGCAAATAAAAGTGATGCTTTTAACGAGTTTGCTAAATGGTGTAGGTTAGTTCAAAATGAAATGAACTTGACAATAGTTGTTATAAAAACTGATCATGGAGGTGAGTTTCATTGTGAGCCATTTGAAAGACTATGTGACAAATAAGGAGTGGAGTACAACTTCTCATCACCAAGAACTCCATAACAAAATGGTGTAGTAGAAAGAAAGAATCGTTCACTTGAAGAAATGAGTAGAACAATGTTGAATGAATATAGTCTACCTAAATCATTTTGGACGGAGGCAATCAATACCGCTTGTTTCGTCATCAATAGAGTACATCTAAGAAGAGACAAGAACAAGACACCATACGAGTTATGGAAAGTTAAGAAACCAAATATATCATATTTTCATCATTTTGGTTGTAAAGTGTTTATTTATAATAATGTAAATAACAACTTAGGAAATTTTGATTCAAAATTTGATGTAGGTGTGTTTCTAGGTTATTCACTAATTAGTAAAGCTTTTAGAGTTTATAATAATAGAACTAAGTGTGTTGAAGAAAATATTAATGTTAAATTCAATGATACGATTTCACCCCTTGAGAAAGGATTGTTTTTATGGTGATGTAGAAAATTTAGGTAATGAAGTTGAAGAAATTGAACCCAAAATTGAAGAAGCAAAGTTGGATGAAGAAGATCATATACCTAGCACTACAACTTGGGCAAAAGCAAAGAATCGCCCTATGGAGCAAGTAATTGGCAGCTTGGATGATGGTTTAAGAACAAGGAGGAAAACATATGAACGTATGAGCAATTCAGCCTTCATCTCATTGGTGGAACCCAAAAACATAAAAGAGGCTCTTGAAGATGAACATTAATTGATGGCAATGCAAGAAGAACTTAACCAATTCAAGAGGAATAATGTATAGGATTTGGTAGGTCCACCAAAGGACAAAACCATCATTGGAGTTAAGTGGGTAAATAGGATAAAATTCGATGAAAATGGTGATGCTATCAAAAATAAATCTAGGTTAGTAGCTCAAGGATTCTATCAAGAAGAAGGTCTTGATTATAATGAAACATATGCACCGGTGGCTCGATTGGAGGCAATTAGATTGCTATGTGCTTTTGCTTCTTATAAGAAGATCAAGCTTAATCAAATGGGCGTTAAAAGTGCATTTCTCAATGACTACATTCAAGAGAAAGTTTATGTCAATCAACCTTCTGGTTTTGAAGATCATGTGCATCGATAATATGTCTACAAGCTCAAGAAGGCACTATATGGATTAAAGCAAGCACCTAAGGCATAGTATGAAAGGTTAAGTACTTTTCTAATCCAAAATGGTTACATTCGTGATAAAGTTGATAATGCCTTGTTCATAAAGCATGTTGATCATGATATGCTAGTTTGCCAAATTTATGTTGATGATATTGTATTTGGTGCTACTAATGAATCTTTGTGCAAAGAATTTAGTGATTTGATGCAAGGTGAATTTGAAATGAGCATGATGAGAGAACTCAAGTTCTTTCCTGGGTTACAAATCAAGCAATTCAAAGATGGCATCTTCATTCACCAATCCAAGTACACAAAGGAGCTTCTAAAGAAGGTCAACATGGAAGGATGTAAAGATGCAAAAACACCTATGGTAGCAAATCTGGTTTATGAAAAGTTTGAGCATAAAGAAGTTGTTGATCAAAAGCTTTATAGAGGTATGATCTGCTCTCTTTTATATTTAATCGCATCTAGACCGAATATAATGTTTGCTACTTGTCTTTGTGCTAGATTTCAATCTTTTCCTAAGATTTCTTATTTAAGTGCTTGCAAAAGAATTTTTAGATATCTTAGCAAAACAATTAATCATGGATTATGGTATCCTAGTTGTGAGTCTTTTGATTTGCATGCATATAGTGATGCTAATCATGGTGGTTGTAGGATAAATAGAAAAAGCACTAGTGGTCTATGTCATTTCTTAGGTTCATCTTTGATTTCATAGGCTAGTAAAAAACAAGTAAGCGTAGCTATTTCTACTGCTGAATCTGAATATGTAGCAGCTTCAAGTGCATGTGCACAAGTTCTTTGGCTTAAGCATCAATTACTTGATTATGACATTATTGTTAAAAATGTTCCAATCTATTGTGATAATACAAGTCAAATTTTACATAGTAGACCAAAACATATTGAGATTAGGCATCATTTCATACGTGATCATTGTTTGAAAGGTGATATTTGTTTGAAACATGTCTCTACAAGTGATCAATTGGCAGATATTCTTACTAAACCACTTAAAGAAGATGTGTTTGTGTATATAAAATTGAAACTTGGTTTGTGTGATTTGAATTCAATTAGATGATTACATACTTGTTTGAAATTCTTTGCATACACTTCCACAGCAAAATGGTCAAATTATTGGGTGAATATGCAATTCCATCGGAGAAAATATCAACATTGATCTATATTTGGGTTTATAAAATGATTTGTCTAGATTTTGGAGATTTCCAGTCGACTAATTGGAGTCTAAGTCGACTGATGTAGAGGTAATGGTCGAGTATCTTTGATTTACACCTCGACTAATGCATTTGGAGAAAAATTGATTAAGTGTTTTTTAGGCTTTCTAGTCGACTATTATAGTGTTAAGTCGACTAATCATTGTTAATCTAACATTACATATATTTTTTATCCTCGAATAGTCGACTATTCAGCTCATTTCAGTCGACCAAAATTATCATATCTGATGGTTCCAAAATCTGTATTTATTTAAGTCAACTAATGACCCTTTCAGTCGACTAACTCACAGACCAAATTTGTCCCTAGGCTACTATTTTTATTTTTTCTCAAAACCAGTCGACTATTAGACATCCCTTGCATATAAAATCACCCAATTTTTCACAAATCTCTGAAAACTTAACACATTCAAACTCCAAATTCTCTCATTCTAGTCGACTATCCTCTTTGAAATTCTCCAAATCAACACTTACCCATCATCATTCTTCATCCAAAACACTAAACCCCTTCCTCAAATCATCAAAACATTATTTACTTCGGTGAAACTCTCTTCATCTTCATCAAAAACCCTTTAAAAAAGGCCAATCCATGCATCTTCCTCCACCAACTCACAAATCCTTCCAAATGGCACCAAGAAAAGCAAGTGGGAAGGGAAAGCAACCGGAAACTGTCAGCAAAACTCATAAAACCCGAGTTAGAGGGTCTTCTTCAAGAGGTGGAGTTAAAAGGGAGAATGACGTTCTTGAACCTAGATTCACTTCAATGGAGGCTCAACATCTTTATTATAAGGTATATATAATATTAAAAACAGAAGTTTTGATTCCTTCCATGAGATTTGATTAGGTTGAGCTAAAACATAGTGAATTCAAGGATTTGTTTGATGAAATAAAGAGTTTAGGATTAAAGGACTTTTTAGGTTTCAAGGGTGATATATATATGAGAATTTGGTTAGAGAATTCTATGCTAATCTAGTTATGGATAGAAGTAATGTTGATAATGGTGTTCATTTGAAGTCTAGTATTTAAGGGAAAGACATTTATATTTGAGAAGAAAATTTCAGCATTTGGTTTTAAGTTGCCTAAAGAAGGAATTAGGCCTAGAGCATCATTACTTGATTCAAATGTATTGAGACATGAGGATAGAGATACGAATGAGGAAGCCGAGGAGAATTATGGTTATGATGAAATGAAAGGAGACGAATTGCTAGAAACAATTTGCATTTAACATTCATCTCCATATGAAGCCATAGATTTTCCCTTGAATTATAGGTTGTTGCATTATGCAATAAATAGAGATATTTACCCTAAGAAGGCTAGCAACAATCATAAAACCTCATTGGATAAGGAAATTATATGGCATTTGGAAGAAGGTAGGAAAATTAATTTTCAGAATTTGATCATCCAAATGATGAGGAGGAAGGAAAACTTGTTGAGAGGAGAGCTGATAGGTTGTCAAACTACCAAAAATAAAAGTATATTTCCAACTCTCCAAAAACTAGGTAGCTAATGGTGAATCGGGTCGAATCCACAAGGAATTAGTTCAGAGTTACTCAAATACTCAGAAAATAACAAAGTAAAAGATTGATATTGCGGGAGATGTAAATAAAAATAAAAGCAACGCAGAAAATTAAAGAAGAGTTATAGTGACAGATACGATGTAAGCATGTGGTATTGGCATAAAACAGATCTGGACAGCAAATAATGAAATAAAATGAGATTAAAACGCAATGGATGAAGACCTAGGCAAGATACTCTTCAATTCAGTCTGGAAATTTGATCATTGACATTATAAGATAAATTAGACAATTCAGATAGACAAAGTTATAGCAAAAGGTGACACTCATTAACCAATCTTTTCTTTCTTTGTCGATAACTCCGGGAAATGCCCTGATAAGTTACTTTCCTAATCTAAAGACAACCCCGGGAAACGCCCTGACAAGATTAATCTTTAGTAGCATTAAGAATGAAAAAGACCCTTGTCCTAACCAATAAATTCGGAAACGCCGTAATATATTAAGTCAGATTATTTAACTCCATCGATTTTACCACCAACATACATCGTTCGCCAGATAAAACCAATTTGCTATTTTGATATAATAATATCCACGACAATACTATCCTATTCAACAATTTATCACTTAATCAATCACACAACTCGTGACTTGGCACAATTAACTAAGCAATAATAAATCTGGTTCAAGCATAGGAATTAAATAAATATTTGAATTACATAAACAAATAAAAACATAGTCTCACAAATCATCCATGGCTGAATATCCAAGCACCCTGACTAGAAAAGGGTTTAGTTGTTCATAGCTAATCTAAGAACACAAGAAAATACTCTAAGAACACAAGAAAATAACATGAAAACTAAAATAATGATGGTGGCTGGCTGCTAACTACCAAAAAACAGAGAAAGAAGAGAGGGAGTTTAAAAGTTAAAGCTAAAGTTGCAAAAGATCAAGTCTGATTTCCTTATGCCGTAAGGAATTTATATATTCTCCAATTCATAACGCTAGCCAAAATTAGTAGAAGTTTCCTAGTTAGTCTTCAATTTAGACTCTTCATTATGGCTTCCCAGCTGGTGTCCGCCGTCTCCACAAAGATTCAGCCCAAAATAGATGACAATTGGGCTTAAAAACTCGTCCATAAATTCAGCCCAGTTCTCGCCTGATACGACATGGGTATGTCGTATCTGTTTCCCACATGTAACTTCTCCAAAATAGCCTAAATCTCCTGCATTACAATTCCAATTCCCACTTTGGTCTCCTGCACACAAAGCAATCATAAAAGCACACAAAAACACACAAATAATAAACAAACACATGCAAAATGAATGTAAACTATCCTATAAACCATGCATAAAATGCAACCTATCAAATAACCCCACACTTAAATAATACTTGTCCTCAAGTATTCAATCCATTCAAAACCTTAAGGCTTTCAACCTCTTATCGCCATTCTTTCTCCCATACCTAACACTTCTTAAGCCAACAAATACAATCATAGAATCAAATAAACGATGCATGAAGGATTGATCTCCTAATTAATTAGGAATGTTAACCACTTCGACATTACCTTATAGAAAACAATAACACCCATACCCTCTCCGATTTCACTCAATCACTCAAGTAAAATTTCCGGGTGTAGTGTTTCTCTCAAAATCAATGCATAGTAGTCCTTTCCACAGTCCTAACGTAGAGTCCAATCTCTACCACTAGCTCAGATTTAAAAACCCACATCGATCAACTAAGTCTTTTAAAGGCTTGTACTGTGGCTATGGGGTTTAATCAAAGAAAGAAAACCCAAGAGGAGCAAAGTATATACCAAGTAACACATATCTCATATAACACATATGGCCATAGAATTCATCACAAGTTGACCAAACCATTCCTTTCTAACCAATCATCATTCTCCATTCATTTATCAAGGTGATTCTCATAAATCATGACTTAGTAAGTTTCAACATAATTTAAAGTTGAGAGCATCAAACTCGCTTTTAAAATTGTTTTGGGAGAAGAAAACATTATTGAATATGAATATGTATTTTTCTTTTGTTATTTTTCTTTTTTCTTTTTTTCTTTTCTTTTTCTCTCTTTTTTTCTTTTTCTCCTTTTTTTCTTTTTTCCTTTTTTCCCTAATTGTTTTCTAACTCTCAAGTCTAACACCATGCAACAACTAGGAGCATGACGTGCACATTATACACATGAAGGATATGATTTAACAAAATAAATATATGTTACTTGGCCTATTTGAGTCTAAGTGCATTAGTCAATTCAAGTTATGCTAGGATGGGAGTCAAAATAGGTCAATTAAACTAAAACCACCTAAGAAGTTGAACTTATCAAATCACATCAAGACAAAACTATTTAAGGTGGGATTTACTCTATTATGCATGTTAATTGATGCATGATCATTCAAAAATGAAAATAAATAAACTAACAGGTGCGACTAGTTACCACATGACAATGTCATATCAAGTAGGGTCCATGCACAGCAACGCAAACAATATATGCAGAAAAGACAAAATGTAATTGACGCAAAATCATGAAAACACCAACAATTTTTTTTTAATATCAAAGAAAGCTTTCTTCCCACCCCACACTTATAACTTACATTGTCCGCAATGTAATCAAAGACAAGACAATATAAATTAAAGGCCTGGAGTAAGGACAGAAGTTACCAAGATCATGGTGACGGAGGAAATGGAGGGGGGCTCGCTGTTGAAACTGCCATGGACTTCCCCCTTAAGTTTAGACAATTGTGTACCCCACACTTGAACTTTTCATTATGTGTGAAAAAAATGGAACCCCATCTGTGCACCCCAAAACACCCGCCCTATAGAGCATACAAACATTACAAAAAAAGGGGTAAACTTGGGGCAGTTAAAACTTTTTTGTAGTTTCTTGCAGTTATGCGAACAAAGACATACGACATGCTCATGTCATATACCTTCCTTTAAGCACTGGCAGTTATGACAGTTAATGCACTGTCACACACACATCAGTTCAAGACCAATTTTTAAACACTGAGCACAGGGTCAAAAATTGAAAGAAATCAACACAAAATAAAAATCAAAGCTTAAAATCAAAAATTCCTTGGGTTACCTCCCAAGTAGCACCTTTGTTTAACGTCTTTGGCTCGACGGGACCATACCTAGTAGTAGTCGAGTTTACTTATGTACTGTACCTCCAATAGACGTGGCTCAAATCCTTCATAGAAGGGTTTCAATCTATGTCCATTGACATTTAAAATTTTTGAAGTATCCATGCTTTGAATGCCAACGGCACTAATAGACTTTTGCAATAACAAATGGACCAAGCCACTTAGAACGTAACTTACCTCTAAAAAGTTTAAGAGTAGAGTCAAAAAGATGTACCTTTTAACTAATTTTAAACCTCTTTTCAGCAAGCTTTTTGTCATGAAATGCCTTAGTCTTAGCCTTGTAAATCGTGGCATTCTCGTAAGCGTTGTTGCGGATTTCCTCAAGCTCTTAGAGTTGAAGCTTATGTTGCCGCCCTTTCTCATCGTAACTTGTGTTGCACGTTTTCACGATTTCCATCATCGGAGGATTTAACCATTCGGTTTGTAATCATCCTTAAGAAGTATCCAATGCATGCAGATCGTTGGACTTATACCTTTGATGTTGGCAATAGTCCATCCTATAGCTTCCTTGTGGTCTCGAAGTACCCGGAGCAAACTCTTTTCCTCCACCTTACTCAACTCATTGACGTTAAAGCATGCTTTAATTCTTCTCCTGATGGCACTGTTTTAGATGTTAGATCTTTGTGTGTTGATCCTTTTGATGGCCTTGATGAGTTTGATTTATCTATTGCATATGCTCTTGTGCATATGGTAGAATGTTGTTATATCGATGAATCTATTTATGAAATTACTGATGAAGTTGTTGAGACCGTTGACATTTGTCAAGAGGTTTAGTCTTGTAATGAAGACAAACTGAAGCCATCCACTGTGGTTGCACCTAAGTTGGAACTGAAACCTCTTCCATATAATTTGAAATATGCATTCTTGGGTAAGAATGAGACACTACCTATCGTGATATCATCAAAACTGGATTCTAATCAAGAGGGCCAGTTATTGAATGTTTTGAAAAGACATAAGGAGGCCATTGGATGGACGATAACTGACATCAAGGGTATTAGTCCCTCAGTGTGCATGCATAAAATTCTCATGGAGGACAATGCCAAACCAATTAGAGATAAGCAAAGAAGGCTAAATCCGATGATTATGGAGGTTGTGAAGAAAGAGATCACCAAGTTATTAGATGCTAGTATGATTTACCCCATTTCAGACAGCCAATGGGTGAGCCCAGTTCAAGTGGTTCCTAAGAAAGGAGGATTCACGGTGATCAAGAATGAAGAGGATGAGTTGGTTGCTACAAGGGTGGTTAATTCCTGGATAGTTTGCATGGATTACAGGAAGTTGAACAAGGCAACCAAGAAGGATTATTTTCCCCTACCATTTTTGGATCAGCTCCTTGATTGCATAGCTGGTTACCCTAATTATTATTTCTTGGATGGATATTCAGGATATAACCAGATTGCTATAGCTCCTGAGGATCAAGACAAGACTACTTTCACGTGCCCTTTTGGCACTTTTGCATACAGGAGGATGCCTTTTGGTTTATGCAATGCCCCAGCCACATTCCAGAGGTGCGTGCTTTCTATTTTCAGTGATATGGTCGAGGACATTATAGAGGTCTTCATGGATGATTTTTCAGTCTTTGGTAATTCATTTGAAAGATGTTTGAGTAATTTGGATCGATTGCTTCAGAGACGTGAAGAGTCTAACTTAATGTTGAATTGGGAGAAATGTCAGTTTATGGTGCCGGAAGGTATAGTTCTCGGCCATAAGATCTCTTCCTCAGGTATTGAAGTTGACAAGGCCAAGATTGATGTGATTGTCAGGTTACCACCCCCAGTTAGTGTGAAAGGTATAAGGAGTTTCTTGGGACATGCTGGTTTCTACAGAAGATTCATCAAAAACTTTTTCAAAGATCACCAATCCCTTGTGTAACCTACTAGAGAAAATGTGGCCTTTGATTTTAATGATGAATGCCTGGCTGCATTTAAGGTGCTTAAGGAGAAATTGGTGAAGGCACCCATAATTGTCACACCGGATTGGAGCGAGCCTTTTGAGATAATATGTGATGCAAGCAACTATACTGTAAGGGCTGTTTTGGGTCAAAGGAGGAACAAGATCTTTCATGCTATATATTATGCTAGCAAGGTTCTTAATGAAGCTCAGGTAAATTACTCTACTACAGAGAAGGAGATGCTAGCAGTTGCTTTTGCCTTTGATAAGTTTAGGGCATATCTTCTGGGAGTTAAGGTGATCGTGCACACCGATCATTCGGCACTAAGGTACTTGATGCAGAAGCAGGAAGCCAAGCCACAGTTGATTAGATGGATTCTTCTACTACAGGAGTTTGATGTGGAGATTAAAGACAGGAAGGGTTGTGACAATCAGGTGGTCGACCATTTGTCAAGATTGGAAGGGGAAGTGTACAGTAAAGATGATTTGAAGATATTGATTAATGAAACTTTCCTTGATGAGCAAGTTTTTTCTGTGAAGTCCATAACTTCACCTCCTTAATATGCAGATTATGCAAATTATTTGGTGACTGAGGAGACGCCGAAGGGGTTATCCTACCAACAAAAGAAAAGGTTCATGCATGATGTTAAGTCTTATATTTGGGAAGAGTCATTTTTGTTTCATTACTGTAAAGACAACTTGCTCAGGAGATGTGCGAAAGAAATTGAGCAACCTATGATTTTGGAGAGTTGCCATGATTCACCTTATGGTGGACACTTTAGAGGACAGTAGATAGCATTCAAGGTGTTGCAGTCAGGTTTTTATTGGCCTACTCTTTTATGTGATGCACGTGAATAGGTTAAGAAGTGTGATAAGTGTTAGAAGACTAGCAATATTTTAAAGAGGGATGACATGCCAAGCAACACAATCTTAGAGGTTGAGCTATTTGATGTATGGGGTATAGATTTCATGGAACCGTTTCCCTCATCCTTCGGAAACCAATACATCATTGTGGCTGTGGATTATCTGTCTAAATGGGTTAAGGCCATATCTCCTCCTACTAATGATAGTAAGGTGGTGGTTAACTTCGTCAAGAAGAAAATCTACACACGATTTGGAACACCTAGGGCGATTATCAGTGATAGAGGTTCTCACTTCTGTAATAAGGTGTTTAGATCTCTATTGGCGAAGTATGGAGTTACACACAAGGTAGCTACACCTTACCATCCCCAGACAAGTGGACAAGTAGAGGTTTCAATTAGAGAAATCAAGAGGATATTGGAGAAGGTAGTGAATCATACAAGGAAGGATTGGTCGAGAAAGTTGGACGATGCAC